>JARYZH020001201.1:0-36549 GCA_030021035.2 Notholithocarpus densiflorus
ACTACAGTTGTGAGTAATCTCCAACATATAGCAAAATTTCCAAGTCCATTGTGTTATTTAGTCAGAGTCTTACCTTTATGTTTAGCTATCCACCTCCACAATAAGTGAGTGCAGATTAAAATCGAAACCGTTCCTATGATCACAGTGATTGTGACAATTTTTTTCATGTCTAGCTTTGTAACTGTAAATCAGAAAAAACTTGTTACACTAATTCAAACAAAATAGTTAACTAAATATGTTTTCTTTTCCTCTCTTTTTTGGTCCAATAGATTGTATTTTACGAGGATTTCATTAGCTTGGGGGGCTGAGGTGTTATGGGGGTTGGGTTGAAGTGGAAAGTGAAAGCTCGAAAATGTGTTAAAAACACAAGAGCTGTTTAGACCCCCAATTAAAATTATGGCTCAATAGATTTTACACTAACTTACTACAAGTGTGGAATAGTGTAAATATGAGCGGATAACCAAGCAAGCTACTCTAATCCATATTTAAAGCAACACAGCAGTAAAATGAAATGAACAAGAGTAGGGAAGAGAGATGCAAACACAGATAACACCCTGATGTGTTATTGAAGAGGAAACCGAAGAACTCGGCGAAAAACCTCTCTGCCGCCCTCCAAGCGGTAATCGATCCACTAGACAATCAGTTGGGATACATGGGTTAGCAAGAGACCCTCCAAGCCTAATCTACCCGATGTACCTAAGCCCTCCAAGCTCCTACTCCAACAAGGCTTCTTGGAACCGTGTCTTGTCTAGCTCTTCGAATCCCGCAACAAGCTCCATGTTGCATCTGCCATTCTAGGCTTCTTCCAATGCTTCCCAGCAGCACCAAAACTTCACTTGACACTCTCAAAGGGTGTGGTAAGTGTTTGGGCTATCAACCTCTCAATGGTATAGAAATGGAGAAGTAGGAGATGAGGAAATTCCACAAACAAATGTGTAGAGAATTGTTGGTATAACAATTTCTAACTCTCAAGTGTTTTTGCTAGGGTTTTCTCTCAGAGGCTCTCTCTCTCATTTGTGGGTAATGAGGGTATAGATAGTGTGGGTGCAGAAAGTGTGTATCAGATAGTACAGTCTGGCAGAACAGAATGTATCGCGGGTGTCTCGCGGGAAGGCCTTACCCGCGGGATACTCGCGAGACACAGCTGTCTCCATCTGTACTGACTCTTCACATTCCAGTCATGTGCAGGGCACATGCATCCTCTCGCGGGAAGCTTAGTAGCGAGATACCCGCGAAAACCTTCTTTGCTTCAATTGCTTAAGTCTTCACACTCTCTCTCTCTATCACACAACCCTTACAATAAAGTCTCACAACAAATACAGGGTACATAAGATTGAATAAATTTACAATCAAATTTGGCACGGAATAAAAGCTAACAAAATACATAATTGGAAATCACAACTTTACAATCTCCCCATTTGGCTATTCCGTGACAAAACCCCTAAAACAGATTCTAGACTTAAACGTGAGTTTGGGAACAATGGCAAAACTCACTCACACCTAATCTAGAAACTGTGAAGCACTTGCAGTTTATACCTGTAACCTGAAACACTCGCACACAAACAAAACTTTCATTAAGCTTATGACAAGTTGAACACAAGGTATGAACATGAGCAAGCAAAGTGCGATCAAGTATGTAAACATTAGATATCATGTAAACAAAAAGACTAGATCAAACACGTTCAGTCATTAAATAATGACTACAATGAACATTTAGCAAGTAAGTGTTCATCCGGACATACAAACAAAAAGCAATCACTTATGATCACTTGTATGTCCAACACACAACCAATGCAAAATACACGAAGTATATGCATCTAGGAACAATGCTACTAGGGCACAAGTGTGAAGTACTCAAGACATATTAGCAATATCTAAAAGTACACAAAAATGCTACAAAAGCATTGAGATAGTCACAAATCAGAATATAAACTGAAAAAAAAAAATAGTATCAAAGCTTTAAACAAAAGCAGGTAAAAACAGTAGCTTCTCCTCCCCCTATCACTACACTCCCCCTATTAGTGACACCATCTCCCCCTGTTAGTGACACCATCTCCCCTTTTTTGTCATGGAATAGCTAGTCTCCATCTTCTTCTAGCTTCCTTTGAATTTCATCCATCTGAGTTTGGAGAGATGTGAACATCGTATCAAAGCGAATGTGCTGGGAGTGCATGATAGTAGCTAGTCTTGATATCTTGGTATTAATCTCATGAAGTGCAGCCATGATGTTGTTGAACTGTTCATCATAGACATGAGATGTAGAACTTGAGCTACCCTGAGTAGCATGACTTTCATGCTTGGGAGTCTTTTTAGTGTGACTCATGCTTGCATGGAGAGAGCGGATATTAATTGAACTTGGCCTTGGATATGGACGCTTATCTTCCGAAGGATGCACACCTTTGAGCTTCAAAATCCGTGATATAAGACGACAAAAAGGAATACAATTCCTTGAAGCAGTCCGGTTAACCGTTTTTGCCAGAATGTATAAAATGTGAGAACACACATCAATCTCCACGTTAGAGATCAGATCATGCAGGAATAATGCTCGACCGAGATTCATGTAACCGGTGCTAGACAGAGGGTAGAGGTTGCTACACATGATCATTGTGAGTAGCCTTAGTTCAGGAGAAAGTGATGCCACACTTGTTGACTTCCTATTGGAGGAGAATTCCAAATTAGCTCCTAAAACTTTCTGTAGAAGCTCCTCATCCGGAGTGAGTTCATCATAAACTTGAGGGATAGGTAATATTGGCCTGTTGATGTTCAGAATTTTGGCCAAGTAGGCGGGTGTAACCAAGAACCTTTTTCCTCTCACCCAGCACTTGATTTCCTCTCCTTCAACAATGGCATTGGCATAGAATTCTTTCACTAAGTTCTCATATGCATCCTCAAGAGTTGAGAGAAGATAATTCCAATCTTTGGTGGCAAACCATATTAGGATATCCGTGTCTCGGAGAGAGGGTTGATCAACGGCCCTTTCAACCAGCAATGTAGCATCTCGAAACTGGTTGGAGTAGGTTTGGAATGCAGCATAGGATTTGAACAAGTTAGAGTCATACACTCCTGTTGAAAAACGAGTTCTTTTTGACTTCAGTGAAGAGTCATCAACATCAATCACCGGCTTTTTCCCTTTGTTGCAACCTCCTTTCACCGCTGAGGTTTTAAATGGAGACATCTACAAACATATCCACAAAACACAAACAGCAAGTGCAAAAACACACAAAACAGAACACAAAACTTGATTAGATTCAAATTAGTCCAAAGACTACAAGTAAAAACAATCTAAAACATAGCATAACCAACACAAAACAGAGTAAATAGACTCAAACAATATGCTAAGGAAATTAACCAATTAAGCAAAATCATAGTGCAAAAACTAAGTAATTGTGCATGTGTGTGTTTGTGTTGAGTATGTGTTGATGCATGTGTGTGCAACACGTGATGCAGGGGGGGGGGGGGGGCTAGAGATGCCTAAAGTGTGCACATTTTGTGCAAGGCATGGCATTGAGGCACAAAATGGGCAAAGTGTGAAATATAGATGTATATGTCAAAGCAAGTGATAACAGGGTCAAACCAATGTAAACCCAGAAATTGGAATTCACTTGAATCCACTTTAGCACAAAAATGTCACTAGGACATTTTGTCAAACACCTGGTATGCAACAATGAACAACACAAATGAACAATGCATGAACATACGGAAAAATGCCTCAATACATGCTCAAACTGCCATAAGGGGCCAACACAGATGCACAAACATCAAATGGGACATAGCCCAATAAAGATTTTGGAAAAATTTTCACAAAATTTAGAAACCCAACCCAATTTTTGAAAATCCCCAATTTTCAAAACCCTAAGCACAAATTCTGCATAATCCGAAAGTAAAAGATGAAACAAGTGTAAGAAACACATACCTTGAAAGGTTTTTGCAGAGATTTTGCCTGAAAATGATGGGCTTTGAATGAAATAGAGATTTGGGTTGAAAAGGGTTCAAAGAGAGTTAGTGTGAGGGAAGTTATGAGTTTTGAAAAGATGTCACATCTGCTACATAAAAACTGAAAACACGCGTTTTTTGCGGGTTAGGCAGTAGCGAAGAAGTCGCGGGGTAGTCGTGAGACAGACCACTGAAGCACAAAAACTTTCGCGAGAAGCTTTAAGTCGCGAGATAGTAGCGATACAGTCGTGAAACTCTTTGTGTGATTTTGTGAAAAATCCAGTTTTTGCCTAAAAATCTTATCGCGAGAAGAGTTTAGTCGCGAAATACTCGCGAGGCAGTAGCGAGAGTTTCTGTATGAAAATGTGATTTTTTGAAGTCCCTTAAGCACTTTTCGCGGGAAGCTCTAAGTCGCGAGCTTCTTGCGAAACAACCTCTGAACCAGTTTTTGGAAGAAAAACACAAAAGTGCATTTTGAACAAAAACTAAAAGCACGAAAGTATAAAAACACTTTCAAAAACAAATAAAACACTCAAAAATATTTTTGGGTTTGATCACAAAGTATTTGAGCATACACATCACATTTGAACATGTACAATCACACAAATGAGATAAACATTATCTGAACAAAGTCTTGTGTGTTGTGTGTGAGTATCAAATGTGGAATAGTCCATAGACGAGAGTGAAGCTTCAATGATCAATTCAATCAAGTCATACATAACTAGTACTAAGTCAAGTGGACAATCTCAATTATAGAGATGAATATATATGACCCCCCACAAGAGAATGATTACAAAACTTAGAAGCTTTTCATTTGGCTTCTGCATAAATCATAACATTTGATCCCTTTTGGACAATACAACTCTTTTTGAGATCGGTGTTTGAAATTTTTGATATTTCAACAATGAGAGTTAGCCTTTGGCTTTTTGAGCACCATACATTTCAATATAAGAGTCGCTTTCCCTTTTTCCTAGTCAAATACTAGTATGTGCGACAGGCTTTTGCAGCTCATAATCTCTTTTTCATTTTGAGATTTACATTTGGTGAGCTCTAATGCAAAAACATAAAATAAAGGCGGGAAGATATATAGGCACAAATCTATGCAAGTATCAAGACCAACAAGACTATTGACCAATCATTCATGACAAGCTTGAAGATCTATTTACAACAATCACACATAGTTTTCAAGATTTCTCCCACAAAGATATATGTGCATACAAAACAAGATAAGCTCGTAAATGCACTACGCCATTAGTACGAAGGTACTAGGCCAAATTCCCATGTGATATACACAATACAAGTGCTCAAACTTTTTGAAGATTTTTCAATTTTTATGGGTTTTTGAATTTTTTGAACACACTCAAAAACAAAACAAGTAAAGTAAGATCAGCAAACACAAGTATAAAACAAAAACTTGTAAAAGAGACACATCAACTCATGTGAGACCTAAAAAAAATGATTAATCATGCATAGAATAGGTTCACAACCGAGATAGAGTTCAAGGAATGATACCGACACCAATGGTCTTACGCAAGGACTCAAACCTTGGACCATCAAGAGGCCTAGTGAAGATGTTTGCCTTCTGGTTGTTAGTGTTGATGAACTCCAAATACACAGTTTTTTCCTCTACCAAATCTCGAATGAAGTGGTACCAGATCTAGATATGCTTTGATTTTGAGTGTTGGACAGGATTTTTGGACAAATTTATGGCACTCGTATTGTCACAGAACACACACATAGTATCTTGAGTGATTCCATAATCATGTAGAAGCTTCTTCATCCATAATAATTGTGCACAACAACTTGCCGCTACAATGTACTCAGCTTCAGCCGTTGATAGAGAAACTGAATTTTGCTTTTTGCTCATCCATGACACTAAGTTATTTCCAAGGTAGAAACAACCACCGGAAGTGCTTTTTCTATCATCAATGCACCCGGCCCAGTCAGCATTAGAATATCCAGCTAGGCACTCATTTGAGTCTCTTGAATACCAAATTCCATAGTCAGATGTGCCATTTATGTAGCGGATAATACGTTTGACTGCTGTCAAGTGTGACTCTTTGGGTGCTGCCTGAAATCGAGCACATACTCCCACACTAAAAGTGATGTCTGGTATGCTAGCAGTGAGATAGAGAAGACTATCGATCATGCTTCGATAAAGTGTTGGATCCACTTCTACACCTGCTGCATTACGACTCAGTTTTGCTGAGGAACTCATGGGAGTGGAAGTGTGTTTCTTAAAGTCTAGGCCAAATCTCTTTACAAGATTTTTGGCATATTTCTCTTGAGAGATAAATATCCCATCTTCCCGTTGTTTCACTTGAAGCCCTAGAAAGTAGTTTAACTCTCCCACCATGCTCATCTCAAACTCCCTTTTCATTTTTTCTGAGAATTCATGAGTTAGGTGATCGATTGTGGATCCGAAGACAATATTATCCACATATACTTGAGCCACAAGGAGAAATTCCTCATTTCTCTTGACAAACAAAGTTCGATTGGCTTGACCTCTCTTGAAACCATGATTCAAGAGGTATGTGGTGAGACGATCATACCAGGCTCCTGGAGCTTGTTTCAGTCCATATAATGCTTTCTTCAGCCTTAACACATGATCCGGAAAGTGAGGATCTTGAAACCCCTTTGGTTGCTCAACAAACATTTCTTCGTTTAAAAAACCATTCAAGAAAGCACTCTTCACATCCATTTGATATAACTTGAAGTTCATAATGCATGCTATGGAGAGAAGAATTCGAATTGACTCTAATCGTGCAACTGGTGCAAAAGATTCATCAAAGTCAATGCCTTCAACTTGAGTATATCCTTGAGCCACCAACCTAGACTTGTTTCTGACAATTTCACCATCTTCATCAGTCTTGTTCTTGAAGATCCACTTGGTGCCGATTACATGTGTGTCCTTGGGCCTTGGTACCAACTCCTATACATCATTTCTAACAAATTGATGCAACTCTTGGTGCATGGACTCTACCCAATTTTCATCCTTCAAAGCTTCCTCCACTTTCTTTGGTTCAAATTGAGCAAGATAACAGTTGTATGTTACATGATTCGCACTATAGGCTGGTCCTTTTCTCAACCGAATTCCTTCATCTAAGTCACCAATGATATTGCTTGAGGGATGATTGAGAGTTACCCTTAACGATGGTCTCTTAGAGGTGGAAGGTTCCTCATCACGAGAGATTGGAGGTTGAACTACCGGAGGCGTGAGTGGACTAGAAGATCCTTGAGTTGATCTAGTCTCCCTTCTTGATATAGGAGGAGTAAACTCCTGTTCCGGTGATTCTTTCTCATCATCCTCACCTTGAGACATGTTTTCATTACCCTCATTCCTCTTAAGATTCGGTCCTTCACCATCATCATCAATATCCTTTTCAGTGATAGCGTCGTTGATGACCACATTTATTGATTCCATCACCGTCTTAGTGCGCTTATTGTACACTCTATATGCTCGGCTGTTTGTTGAGTAGCCTAGGAAAATCCCTTCATCACTCTTAGCATAAAATTTTCCAGGATTCTCCCTGTCATTGAGAATATAACACTTGCTTCCAAATACTCGAAAGTATTTCACCTTTGGCTTCTTTTCTTTCCAAATTTCATACGATGTCTTCTTTGTTCCTGCCCGGAAATAAATTCTATTCCTAATGTGACATGAAGTATTCACTGCTTCAGCCCAAAATTTCTGTGGTATGCTTTTGTTTAGTAGCATTACTCTTGCCATTTCTTGAATCACCTGGTTCTTTCTTTCAACCACCCCATTCTGTTGTGGAGTTTTTGGAGCTGAAAATTCCTTCTTAATGCCATGTTCATTGCAGAATGCTTCAAACTTTGTATTTTCAAATTCCTTCCCATGATCACTTCTAATTTTAGCTATGGGAACTCCCTTTTCATTCTGCAGCCTCTTACATAGCCTTTCCATTTTGTCACATACTTCCGACTTTTCTCTAAGAAATTCCACCCAAGAGTATCTTGAGAAATCGTCAACAACCACCATAATATAGCGCTTTCCACCCAAGCTTTCTGTTCTGGTTGGACCCATTAGATCCACATGTAGTAACTCCAAAAGACGTGAAGTAGCAACCATATTTACTTTCGGAGGGCTCGACTTCGTTTGTTTTCCCAATTGACATGAACCACAAATGTTCTTCTCAAATTTTCCAAACTTTGGTAAACCAATCACAGCTTCAAGCTTTGCGACTTTTGCTACTTGTTTATAATTAGCATGTCCAAGTCTTTGATGCCACAACTCCAAAAGATTCACTTGGGCACTTCGACACGCTATGCTTGGTTTGGAAATAACCCCTAGCAATTGTCGGTGGTCCTAAGTCCCTTCAAAACCTGAACACCTTCTTCATTTAGGATTAGACATCCTTTCTTTGAAAATTGGACTAAGAAGTCTTCATCACAAATCTGAGTAATACTCAGCAAGTTCACTTTCAATCCCTTAATGTACAACACATCTGTTAACAAAGGAAGTTTTGGAATATCCACGGTTCCCTTTCCAAGAACTTGTGAGTGACTACCATCTCCAAAAGTCACAAAGCCATCTTCCTTCTCTTTAAGAGATTTAAACAAAGATTTATCTCCAGTCATATGTCTTGAACAGCCGCTATCAAGATACCACAAACATGAATTAAATACTTTCAGTGCGGTATGAACAAAAAGACAAGCATGAGATAGGCATTCTTGACCATCAAAGCATGACTCATATTTCTTTACTTCATTCATAGATGAGTGAATCTTTCTTTTCATACAATCTAATTTGTCACACAAACGTCTATTTCTTTTCTTATATTTGTCAATTAAGGAATTTGACTCACATAAGCTGTTATAAATATCATGATTCCTATGAACTAGAGATTTCAGCATGTGTATAAAGATTCTAGCATGTTTCTTTGACTTGAATACCTCTGAAAATTCATTACTAGAACAGTCTCCAAAAATGCTCATTAAGTCATTTTCACAAACACCTTTACTATGCTTCATGTTGGTTTTTACCATACCACCTTCCATGGCAAACCAAGAGGGTCTAGGATCACACACAGGTATTTAAACCATAGCGAGTGTACCCGCTTTGATACCAATTGAAAGCTCGAAAATGTGTTAAAAACACAAGAGTTGTTTAGACCCCCAATTAAAATTACGGCTCAATAGATTTTACACTAACTTACTACAAGTGCGGAATAGTGTAAATATGAGCGGATAACCAAGCAAGCTACTCTAATCCATATTTAAAGCAACACAGCAGTAAAATGAAATGAACAAGAGTAGGGAAGAGAGATGCAAACACAGATAACACCCCGATGTGTTATCGAAGAGGAAACCGAAGAACTCGGCGAAAAACCTCTCCGCCGCCTTCCAAGCGGTAATCGATCCACTAGATAATCAGTTGGGATATGTGGGTTAGCAAGAGACCCTCCAAGCCTAATCTACCCGATGTACCTAAGCCCTCCAATCTCCTACTCCAACAAGGCTTTTCGGAACCGTGTCTTGTCTAGCTCTCTGGATCCCGCAACAAGCTCCATGTTGCATCTGCCATTCTAGGCTTCTTCTAATGCTTCCCAGCAGCACCAAAACTTCACTTGACACTCTCAAAGGGTGTAGTAAGTGTTTGGGCTATCAACCTCTCAATGGTATAGAAATGAAGAGGTAGGAGATGAGGAAATTTCACAAACAAATGTGTAGAGAATTGTTGGTATAACAATTTCTAACTCTCAAGTGTTTTTGCTAGGGTTTTCTCTCAGAGGCTCTCTCTCTCATTTGTGGGTAATGAGGGTATATATAGTGTGGGTTCAGAAAGTGTGTATCAGATAGTACAATCTGGCAGAACAGAATGTCTCGCGGGTGTCTCGCGGGAAGGCCTTACTCGCAAGATACTCGCGAGACACAGCTATCTCCATCTGTACTGACTTTTCGCATTCCAGTCATGTGCAAGGCACATGCATCCTCTCGCGGGAAGCTTAGTCGCGAGATACAAGCGAAAACCTTCTTTGCTTCAATTGCTTGAGTCTTCACACTCTCTTTCTCTATCACACAACCCTTACAATAAAGTCCCACAGCAAATACAGGGTACATAAGATTGAATAAATTTACAATCAAATTTGGAAATCACAACTTTACAGAAAGATAAAAAAACTCACCAAGATCTGAATTGGCAAGACGAATGTAAAGATCAACTCCGGCGCTAGAGAATTTCTGTGCGTCAATTAAGCTTCCAGAGCATGTGACCAATCTGCAAAGTCTGGCACTTTCATCATATTCAGTTTAAAAAATCCATCCATTTTGCTGCCTCCACTGCCAGTTTTCACCCTCTCACACTGCAGCTGTGTCCTCCTAACGCATCCACTTGTCCAATTTCCTCTATTCCATTCTTTTGTGTTCTTTGGCTCAAACCACTGTAAACAGCTGCAAATTGGTGTATTTTGAGAAGCACAGCTTCCAAATGCCCCACAATTACCATAAAAATCACACTCAGTCTGCAGAAATAACGAGACCTCCCAATCCTCCTTCTCATAATCCCAAAATCTTTCTTCCATGTTTCCATGCTCATTGAGTGCAAAATGTAACAAAGAATCTTTCACGTAAGTAAAACTCAAGGAAAATGTTCCTTCATGATCATTAATAAGACTGATTCCATCCTGAAATTGATAATCCATAGTTGGTATTCCAATGAAGACCCGTTTGTTCCATGGACCACTGCGCCAATACGGGCTACCATATTTCCAAATGAATGCTTGAGGAAGATTAAGAGGTTGAATATTGAGAGAGAAGCTTCCAATGGATGGATCAGAAGGGCTTTGCCATGATGTCAATTGCACTTTGTTATCTGTTCTTACGTTAGTACTAATTTTCATCTTGGGCAAGAGTGTATCACAAGGAAGTTGGAAACTCTCCCATATGATTGTCCCTGTAGTTTTTTCTTGCAGTACAAGGTTCCCCGAATCCAAAAGCTGGGCACTCGAATTGGCAACAGAATTTGTAACATTTGATGACCAAAGAGTCTCTTTTTTTCCATCTAGTACTATAAGATTGCCATCCTCAGATATAGTAAGAACCCCAGAAGAATCGTTGAGTGGTGTCTCTCTGTTAGCTACCCATACGACAGTGAATACAGAAATGTTGCTATACCATATTCCAATGTAGCGATTGGTAGAATTTACAGGGCTGAAGAATCCCAGTTTGAAAGCACTCCCATTGGAGACTATGTTGCCAGGGTCTTTGATGGATTGAGAAGATGTGATGGTGTCTATAGCAACAACAAGGTTTAAACAAAAGCAACAAAGGACAAATGACAAGTTTCTCTTGCTCAGAAGTCTCATAACTTGATCAGACTTCAACCTACTAAGGCTGTGAGAATGCAGGACAGTGTAGCCTTGTTCTTCTATTGGTAGTTTTCTTTTAATTAGGCTATCCAATCCAAGTACCCTTAACTTTCAAAAGTCTTACTTAATGCCAAGGGGGACAAATATAAAAACACCTTTCAAAAGTCTTACTTCTCAGAATATTAGAAATCAAAGGGGTTTGTTACCTGCGGTAGAATAACAAGGTTTATCTGTCGTTGTTAAGTGTAGAAGTTGCTATAACTGTAGAATATACTGCGGATCAGAAATAGAATTGGTCAGCTAGTCAACTGGCCATACGTCAAGAGCAAGACCAACTCAATATAATTTGAGGTTTAATAATGTGGTAACTTTTAGAGCAAGTCTACGGGTCCAAAACAATTCACAACTGTTGGAGTTGACTCATATTTGTTGCTAGGCTACTGAGTTAGGGACCTTATGGGCGCGGTGGAGTGGAGTGCAATAAAGTATATATCCCAAATACTTGTGCAACTCACCCTTATGTTAGGAGGTGGTATCTTGTGTAATGGCTGAATGCAACCAATGTCTCACAACATGTGGGGTCTATATATTAGATAATATCAAACCTTATTTGAGAAGAATGTTGCACAAAAGAATACATCATAGCTAGGCCTAGCCATTGTGTGAAAGACCACAAATATACATCCGAAGGTGTTAGCCAAGTGTGACAGCACCAAGATTGTTGCAGCACAGAGAGCGGAGGAACAACTAACTGAAATAGAAATCAAATACAAAGAAGGATAGGAGTGACCAACATTCAGTGTGATTTCCTGCGACACATCTAATGTGTAATGCTTGCACCTTATTCAAGCCATATCTCAACAGTTTTAAAAGAAAAAAAAAATTCAAATGCATCCTTACTTTTTGAAAATAATGCAAAGGATTTATATAATTTCTTTTGCAAGCAATATTTCCTTTTGGTAAACATTCCCATCTCCTCTTGCCCAATTTTTGTGGTTAGCTTATTTGAGGTAAACAGACAAGGTTACTCCCCTCTTTTTCTTCGTTAAATATACTCATTCAATATAAGGAATATGAGTATTTCTTGTCAAAAAATTAAATATAATTTTCTTAAGTTGCCCTCATTTTAAAACAAAATAGAATTAAAAAAAAAAAATTGGTTAGAAAAATAATGTTTGTCTATTTGTATGAGGAAGCGAATATGTTCTCTTTTTATTTTTTATTTTTGGTCTAAGTTTTGCAGAGAAGATACCACAATTGGCATTACAAAGGTTCAATGGTTCCACACTTCCACGCATTCAGATTCTTTTTATTTTTATCTAGTTTCTGCCTTTGCCTACTCTTTACGTTTTGGATTGCCTAAGAAATTTATTTGGAATCATATACCTTTGCACCTATTTTTTTGTGCTTTCCTTTATGTACAAGTGGTGATTTGGTATTGATGCACTTTGAAAACCAATATATAAACAAACATCACTACTCTCTCACCAAGGCACCAACTTCCTAACCAAATCCCAAACCATGTTCCAGAGTGACCACTCTCTTCCTCCTCTCCATAACCAAACCAACCTTCTTCATCACACAATGATCCTCAATGGTATCATCATGCACTTTGGAATGGGTGGAATTGGTAACATATGTGCAGAACCATTTTCCCTCCCTTTAATGGGAGTTGCTAATGCTGCCCAATGCCTAGTGATGGCACTTTATGGCCACTAAAGCAAAGACTTCCTTGAGAAGGTGCTTCATGTGGGCTTTCTCAATGTTGATGCATGCCCTCTCTATAATCAATTTGCTTGAATTGACATTGAATTTTAGCTCTGGAGTATTGATGCCCTCTCTATAATCAATTTACTTGCATTGACACTGCACTTGAGCTTTGGAGTTGCTGGATGTGTGCCCTTATCTTAGTGCTTTTGTTGTATTGTTTTGCTTTGCAAGAGACTGCACTTGAGCTTTGGAGTTGCTGGATATGTGCCCTTATCTGAGCACTTTTGTGTAATTTTTTTCTTTCTTTATGATAATTCAATAGTTGGGGAAAGGAATTTGATCCATGAATGTCTCTATTGTAAACACCAAGAAATGCCAATTGAGCTACAAAGTTTTGTGTATTACTTTTGCTTTGCAAATCTTGTCAAGAAGAATTGGTTTAGCTATTATGCTTGTTTGGTATAGCTTAAAAAAAAAAAAAAAACCCATTTGGTAAAATTAAAATTTAGGTAAAGTTCCTTAAGTGCTACATTTTATATTCTCTAATTAGACATAAGGACAATATTATATTTCCCAAGAACAATTAAAAATGAGTTGTTTGAAAAGTTGTATCTAGGGGAAAAAAAGAGTGGAAAAATCGAAACAAACCCTAGTAGTGCTTGTATTTAAAGAAATGGAAAGTCTTAAGTAGCTTGTTATGATATATATCGCAATATCTACTTTTGGCTCAAGTACATACGAACACAAACTTATAGCAAAGAAAGAGGAAAAAAAAAAAAAAATGAAAAAATTGTATATAGTTTAAGAAATAAGAAATGGCTTGGGTCCAGTGCTCCTTTGCATTTGACCTGTTAAGATTTTGATACATATTAAATAATTATCACATGTCTGCATCTCAATGGGTTCAATGCACAGGAGCACTAAACCCAACTCTTGCCCTAAGAAGTATATGTAATTGAACATAATTATAAGAAATTCCTCATTAGCAATGTAAAATTGCAAATAGGATAGACGATATCATGGAACTGGAACTCCACTCAACCTGGATTTGGAAGTATCAATTTAAAAAGATCTAGATTGAAGAATTTTGTAATAAATGGATTCAAAATTGGACCCTCTGTATGGGTTTTGTTTTGGGTTGGACCCATCAAGATGGGTTCTATAAATATATCTTTTGAGAATAAGCTAATGGGTCTAGGCTTATTGAAAAGCATATGAAAAATTGGAGTACAAGGTTTTTTAGTAGGCCAAGTAAGCTACATCAGTAACACAGTGATTACTCCGGACCATCAATATCTCAGCAGTCTTTTCTTTAGCCACTTGGCCTTTGGGCTCAAAGTGGGGGTGGGAGAATTTGTTTTTGTTTTGTTGTTTTGAGAATCATGTTTAGGATATCAGGCTATTTTGTCAAGTTTCTAATAAAGATATCCAAAGTTTAAATCTTTCATTCAGCCCCTAATCGTCAATATATCAAAAAGGTTAAAGATATCAATTTGTATAATTAACATAAAAAAGAACAAAGAAAATTTTTACATAGAAATTGGTGTGCTTCATCTCTATTTGTGATGATCAGTCAACTTGGTTCGACCAATGATGTTGTGGTTTAATGAATTTCTTTTAATAAGAAAGTCAGTGATTTATATGGATTTATGAGATCATACTTGGAATTTAAATGGGGATTGAATATAATTCACATAAAAAGTAAAGTATAGACATTTAAAATAAATGAATATTTTTTGAGAGAGTTTCAACCTATGACATCCACTCCTGATAATGCTTTTTATCATCAGACCAAGATACCAATCGGTTTTTGGTGTAGATGGGGATTGAACCCCAGAACTTTTATTCAACCATTAGAGATTTTACCAGTTGAGCTAACTGGAACTCACAAAATAAATTAATATTATTTTATTATTGGAGAAAAAATATTAATGAATATTCTAATTAACGTAGGATTGGTCAAAATAAATAAATGTTTTTTAGTTAATAGGTTGGAGTGATCAAATACACTTATTGGACTTGATTAGTAATATATTAGGTATAGTAGCAAAAAAAAGAAATGCTAGGCTTGCTAGCTCTACTAATTTATTCAACTTAATTAGTCTTAATCTGAATTAAAATTATGGTCAATTAGGCCGAAGGGGTAGGACAATTGAGTGGAGACCATCCTAATAGTTGGATACTTTTTTTCTTCCTCCTTGTAAGCACCAACTAATTGAGTAACTTGTATGTATTATTTATCAATTTCCTCATTCAATAAAAAAAAAAAAAAATCCCTCAATCAACAATTGAATCTCTCATTCTTCCTTCCTTGAAGATTGAATGTGCTGAATTATAAAAGCTCATCATTTATTTGGTTGACTCATGCACTCTTTATCAATTTCTCAATTAACATATCGTTTGTTGTCACTTTTACCCATGTTATTTTAGGCCTCTCCTCGTGTTCCTTTTCATTCCCCAACTTGAATTGAATCATTTTTTTTAATGCATTGATAATTCTTGCAATGACTAAACCATCTTAAATCTCCCCCATATTTTAAAAATACAAGCTAAATCTACCAAAAAAATGACTTCATTTGTACATAGAAAACCATATTAACCTCTCTTTTATCTTTTTCAACACAAACCATCCCTACCCTTAAACTGTTGGAGCATTTTAATATTATTTAATTAAAATGAATAAATATGACAATACAAATATAAAGATGTGGGAGTTAATATGAAAGATAAGGAATTAGTAGAATCTTTAATCCCATGTTGAAAATGAGAGAGACTCTTTTATTCTTTTTAATTGTAGTGATTAATGAGCTAATATGTATTGATTCAGATATTGGACTAGATATATGTGCAAGGGGGGAGGTGGAGGGAGGAGGTTCTAGCCATATAACATTTGTTAGGTTGTTGTATCCTGAGGGAGACAAGTCAGAAAATGTTTGCACCGGTTACAAAGTTTAGCTAACTAAGGGCTTGAATCTCCTTAAAGAGAGCGAGTGTCGCGCCTCAGTCCAAATAATGTTGTGTATTTTTTATCTTCAAATTAATAATATTCAGAAGTATTATTCAATTTCTCTTGTGTTTCTTCCATTATTATTGTGTTTGCACCAACATAAACAAACAACTTCAATCCCAGTTTTATATTTTCAAACATCCTTATTTAGTCTCTTTACAATATTTTTTATTGTAGTTTTTAGTTAGGTCAATTGGTAAAATTTAAAATTATTGATAATGCACAAAATCGTCAGTGAGTTGATTGTCCACACACGCGCCAATTAGGGTACCCGAAAAACAAAAAGAACGAAGAACCTACAGAGAGCACCAGTGGGGTGCTGGTCAAAAGCCATCTGAAGGTTAAGTCAGTGATAGAAAGATCTCCAATAACTCAAGAATGCAAGAGTTAGGAGATTTCACATACCTCAAGAAAGTTAAGGTTTGATGTTTATATAGTTGTGGAGAGCTGACCCGAATCCCTCGATTTTGGGAGGTTTTTTTGTAGAGAAGATATGGAATTATTGCCTTGAGATCCTAGGGCTTTCCATCCCATATTGGGAAGATATGCATGTGGAGATGAATCTTTGGACGTGGTGTGCAAGCCATTTCCATATAAGGATGTGTAAGTGGAGGACACGTAAGTGCCCATGGGACCCATCGCATCTGCCCGTCGGCACGTTATTTCACCCTTTGGGCTCAGCATAGATTGTAGGTATCTCGAGTATAACACCCCATAACTTTGATACCTATTTAATTATTATATGTAAATTATAAAGGAGGCCTACAATTAAATGGATTAAATTGATTTGGGCCTAAGATATTAAAAATAAGATAAATACTATGGGATATGAAGCCCAAGTGAGGTGGCATAAGTAAATATATGGGCCTTAAAAACCCTAGCCTTCTTCCTCTTTAGTCACACGTGTATTTTACTGATAGGGGCTTCCTTTTTGCTTCAACCGACTATTGAACTTTGCCTTTCTTCACTGTGGCGTTGAGTTGGAGTCTTCAGGTATGATTTTCTCATGCTCTAGATTTAAGAAGTTTGAATAGTCAATAGCTAGCAATTGTTACGAACCTAGACTATCATTATACTAAGGATTTTGCTAATGTGTGCCCTAAGGGCACGCAATAATTTTCATTTTTGGAAAAAAATTTCTCGGGAATTGAAAAAGTATTGACAGCTTTTTCAATTCCCGAAAAAATGTTTCTAAAAATAGATAGTTTAATGTGTGCCCTAAAGGCACATATTAACCGGACCCTTATACTAATAGAAAAGGGCTCCTATAATTGTATTATATTAGATAAGGATTGGTCAATATGTCAGGAAGGGCCACAGACTTTGAAATTGAACCAAATAGAGTAATAGGCTTGGACTTTGTCACCATGTTAAAGGGTGAAGAGTGCTTGTGGTTAATATGCATTCACACATAGCCTCAATCGTTGACCGATTAACCATCACACTTTTATTATTGTCTAAATCCTACTCCAGCGGCATCAAGAGAGCATTCTAGCACTAGATTGATAGATTAAAGCTATCACGTGGCTTTCAATGTTAAGTTGAATATATATATATATATATATATATATATATATATATATATATATATAAAATACTAGAGTCAATGGACATCCAGTGGCATCAAGAGGGAATGCTAAGCAACAAACTAAGGCAATACGTGGCTTCCAATACTAAATTGGATAGATGTAATGTTAGAGTGAATGGATATGAATAAATAATATGGCTGTTACATTCAGGTTGGTCAGATATTTATTATTCGGCCCTATTGAAGTTTCATGAATATCTATGATTACGTTAATGGAAAAATTTGATTAGGCAGCAATATTTTTAAGTTTAGAAATCTTATCAAAGCTGAAAGTAAATTGGATAGTTAGGTGAATAAATGGAGAATTTTGGATATATTAATATTGTCTAGGATAAAACCGTTTAAGTGTGAAAATAGATTTTTAGGTGGGAAATTGTGTATTGATGAACCTATTTTTGGTGTTGCTAGGTTCTAATTCTACTGAATTGTTGTGATTCAAGGGAGGTTGATTTCTTTTATCTTTGCAACTAAGATGTAAGTGGTGTTTACTAATTTTTGGGGTTTTCCCAAAATAGTGTTGATTATCAAACTATTCTCATATCAAGAAATATGTTGATATTCTATATATAAATGATATTTTATAAATGTTTGATGTGCACATTGACTATTCGTTTTATGAAAAACTTGTGGGACAACCTAAATTTATTTAAACTTGTATGTGTGAATATATCTTTATATTTTTGAGAATTATGAATGGATTATTTTTGTGAGCATCTTGAATATGTTTTGAAAACCTATGGCAAGTCGTGATTAAAAGCTCAGTATTGTATTTAGTCCTTAGCAAGGGACAATCATACTGCAGCTAGTCCTTAGCAAGGGACGGTCCCAGAAAAGGAGACAGTGCACATTTGATAGCTCCTTAGCAATGTAGTATATTATTGAGGATCCAAAAAGGAAGCTCCTTAGCAAGGGAGTGCACCTTTAAGTTCCAAAGGAGCCATCTTTAAGAGAAGGGAAGAAAATGAGGTTCTAGTCCTAAAAGGGGACAGCACAACGCTGTCAACGGGGCGTAAACGTTGACTACGAGAAAAGCCTAAGAAATTGTTTATATGATGGTATTGATATATGTATTATGATGGCTCACAATATAAAGATATTTTTTTATATATAAATGAAGTATTTGATAATAAATATTGATGAGTTACAAGTTATGAAATTGTTGTAAGAATTATTTATTTGAAAGGTTTGTTCCCACACTCTAATGTTAGGGAATTTCACTTATTGAGTTATCTCACCCCCCTTTATTTCCCCTTACAGATACATCAGAGGAATTATTAGAGTAGAGACTCGTGGAAGACAACAGTTATGAATTATTTTGTGGAACTGAGGAGTTCATTATGATTTTTATGGCATTAAACTTTGTACTGGAGAATTATTTTGAGGATGTTTTGTCTTTGGTGGATTAGAGCTCTGACATTTGTGGTGAGATTTTAGATTGTTGGTTTCTTTTATTTAATATTTTTTTTATGGATTATTCAGATTAAATATACTTTTATTGCTTATGATTTTGGGGCATTACATCGAGCTTCGCAAGTTACCTGACGAGTCTAGAGACGCCGTTGGTCAAGAGGGAAGGGCGACAATGTTAAGTGTGACAGAATTTAGCTTTTTTGTTGTTGAGAAAGTCAGAATATAGCATTTGAATACCAATTTTTCCCTTTCTACAAAACATATAACTGTGGGTAAATTGATCTTCTAATATTAAATTCTGTTAGAATTAATATCAAAATAGAGGACGTGAAGTATTTTTGAAAATGGAGAATAAATGGTTAACCGAGCATTCCAATAATTTAGTAGGTGAAGTGTAATTAGAGTTATAGTTTATAATAAAAAGTGAATTTAGCCCATTCATTCTTATTCTTAAAAAATGAAAAAAAAAAAAAAAAAAAAAGCGTGGGTAAGAGAGTAGGGACTAGGGATATAACAAGAGGGATACAGGAATCTCTCTCTTTCACTCTGTAGGAGCTCTTTTCCTTCTTCTTCTTCTTCTTCTTCCTTCACTTTTCCTCTTTGCCAAATAAAGAATCAAACTCAAAAGCTCTCTTCATTACCTCATTTTATTCCAAAACCCCACAATTCTCAAGCTTTTCAATTTTATTTTTGACCCTTTAAAATACAAAAAAATCATGAAAAACCAAAGTAGCAAAAAACACTTGTAAAATAAAAACAGTAGACTCTGTCTCTAACCAATAGTACTAGGCAGCAGTTGTTGTCTCAAATACAAAACATAGTATGCGGAGAAAATCGCAGCCGTGCTTTAATCTCCTCCTCTCTCATTTCTGCCGTTGCTCCTCTGATCAACAACACTCATATTTTCACCCCTTTCGTCTTGTAAAGCTCTCACAGTTTTTACTGTCAAACCCTTCCTCCGATCATCACAGTGAATGTCAAAGTTACAGCACTGGTAGCTCTAAACTGGGTTCCTCTTCATTCTTTGGTTCACATTTTCAATCGTCTAAACGGTTCGTTTTGTTGGGCTTTTCCTTGGACGACAACAACAAGCTTCACCGTCACCACTATTCCTCTCATCGCAGTAAAGTTCTTTACTCTCTTTTTCTCTGTGTGTGTGTTGAAAATTTTATTGATTTTTGGTGGTGGTGGCAGATTTTTTTACGAGGGCAAAGCAAGTGCAGAAGATTGAAATCCGGGATGAACACAGGTAAAGATATGTTTTTTTATATCTGTTTTTGGGGGGAATGTGCAGAATAGCTGTGTAAAGGGGTTGTATATAGTTAGTTAGGCAACGATTGAAACAATAAAGGAAAGTAGCATTTCGAGTTTTAGAAACTCGAGATCCATATTAAAACTCGAGTCCCAAAAGACTCGCTTTGCGAGTGTTTGGGGACTGAAAATGCCACATAGATTTCGAGTCTTTAAGACTCGAGTTCCATGCAAAAAATTTTATTCCCTATAGTGGCGTTTTTAAGCCTTACAGTGACGTTTTAAATCCTTATAGCGGCGTTTTCTTGCAAATTTTTTTTAAAATTTTGTGAAGGTGGGGTTTGTTGTTTTTGTATGGAAAATGAATGTGGCAAGGAATAGTGTTATGTACTTTTGAATTTTTTGTGAATTTCAATAGGAATTTTTAGGATAATGTTGAAAGTTACCGAGGCATGATTTTGATCATTCCCAGAGTGCACAAAGTTTATCGGGAGCCTAGATGACTGCATTGTGTCGCTTGAAAACTTTTTTTTTCCAGATAGAGATTATGCATAACATAAAAAAGGTCGTATTACATTGAAAACCTAAGTTATCAATGCATGAGATAATTGACCACATGTGAAAGAAATGTTATATGCAATGGATACATAAAATAATATTTCAAAGGTATTAGCCAAGCGTGACAACACTGAGATCTTTTCCGAAAAGGAACGGAGGAACAACTAACTGAAATAGAAATTGTGAACACATATAATGTGTAATGTTATACTTGCACCTTATTCAAGCCATATATATCTCAACATTTTTAAAATGAAAAAAAAAAGGAATCTTTACTTTTTGAAAATAATGCAAACAATTTATATAATTTCTCTTGCAAGCTGTAATTCCTTCGGGGAAACATTCCCATCTCCTCTTTGCCCAGTTTTTGTAGTTAGCTTATTTGAGGTAAAGAGACAAGGTAGCATCACTCTCAATATAATTTTAGCTAAATTGATCCAAAAAACTCTACTTTTATTACTTTAGCTAATGTATTTTTTACAACAAATATATACTCTCACTATTTTATTAAAATATTATTTTTTTCCCACTCAGATAATACTTTTTTTCTTCACTTTTTTCTTTAACATTTCACTTTTGCAAGTGCTGTGCAGACTTTGTTAATGACCATTTCACTTTCTGCAAGTGCAAACTTTGTTAATGAAGATGGATCCTTTGGGATGATGAGCAAGAGCTTGCTAATCAGTAAGAGTGTCTTTAGCTATACTTTCATTACAAATCTTCGAAGGCAAAGAACGTTCAAAAAATATGTATCCAAATCATTATTCAAAGTCTCAAAGTTCTACTGGAATCAAGCTTCAAAGACTTTGATCTATCAAAACTTCATCAGATTTAAGTTTTGAAATCCTGCAGAACTTTCACCATAAATTTTCGAAGATCAAAAACATTCGAAAAGCACACGTAGAACGTAAGGAACGTGAAGAACGAGAAATCTCTAACAAGCACACTACCAAAGGGTCATCACAATTACGTTTCAAATCCCTTTCAATCCACTCTCCAATCCAACTAGAGGACATTGTGTTTGAGTCAAAACTACATCGATGCAAAACTTAAATTGAAGAGTTATCCAAGGAGATCAAATAAGATGATTTTTTCTATTATATTATAATATAAATACAGAGAATTGTACCTACAAATTTATCAATAAAAAAATACATTTGTTAAACATTTTCAATTTATTGATTTTCAAACTTGAGATTTTTGTTTTTACGGTCACCTATATCTACTTAAATTTATTACCAAATTTAGGTTAAGAAAATATCAGCTTTCCTAATTTAAGCAAAGACAAAGAAAAACAGTAAATAAATTATATGAGTAAACAGACGGATGAGCAGCTTTATTTCATTCAAAAGAAATTTACAAATAGATGAGACACTCAACTCGATCAACCAAACAGGACAACACAAAAATAACGACCACAACACCACGACAATTTTCAAATAACACATAAAATCGGGCTATTATCCCCCAATTTAGAGAAGTGGAAATGTATTTCACTTTCTTTAAGACCTTGGTTTGTGATGCCTTTCTTTTCCTTTTTTCCTAATTGACGTTTTAACCACAATTTAGGCTGCCAGTTAATTTTTAGTTGATGCTTTGTTGATTTCTTCAAACTAAATCTTGCCAAAAAGTAAAGTTTACTGCTACTTCTAGAAAATTTGAAGTGTTCTGTAAGAAGCGTACATAATTTTCTATAAATGCTTTGACGAGTATGTTATGATAACTATATGGCTGCTCGTTTACTATTGGCTGTTGTTCTTCTCAGGTTAATACTGGTGTCAAGGACAATATGATGCAAAGCTTCTTTCTTGCAGAAACTCTCAAATATCTGTATCTCCTTTTCTCACCCCCTTCAGTCATCTCATTAGATGAATGGGTTTTCAACACTGAAGCTCACCCTCTGAAAATTGTGTCCCGGAATGATGGGGGAAGTGTTGGAAAATCAGATGGGAAAAATATACTAAAGACTAGATTTCGTGGCAGGAAAGAAGGTCGATCAGGCTAATTATTAGGAATCATTAATAGTTTATTATTTTCGGTTGAACCCTTTCTGTAATTTCCGGCTCAAGGAGGTGAAAGAGCCAAAGGGTTCGATGCACTTGAAATTTGATGTCAGCTATTCCTATTACGGTATAATGCAGCTCAACAAATTTCACGTGTAGGTTGAACTTGTACTCTACAGTAAAATATGCGGGTGCCCTTCTTTTACAATGATGGATTTGTAACATAGGAAATAGATCATTCTCTACAGTTACAGTACTATTACCGGTTGTAGGAAAAGGGGTTTTTGCCCTAAAAGCCTTTTTGATGGATAGCCATTTGTAATTTTAAGATATTTGGTTTTTTTTTGCCCTTTACATTTGGGAATCATTGTTGAATTTTAAGTTGCTGAGTGTTATTTACTCCTAGTTCAATAGCATTTTGTTAATCTCTGAGCATATCCTAGTGGGCAAAAATAGCTGTGTCGTATAAGGGGATTAAGGTAGCTTTAGAGTTCTCTTATTTCCCTAAAACCCATAGAAATCGATATTAGACAATTAAATTGATCCAGTGACTATTGGAACAACGAGTTCTTTAAACTCAAAAGCAAATTGAAGTTGACTCAAAATCCAAACAAAGAATCCATGGCTTTGATACTTGTTTGTTGAAATAGCAAACGCTATGATACCAATTCGTTGTTAGTATAGCTAATTATGGTGGGATTATACGAAATAGAAAGAAAAAAAAAAAAAAAAAAACACATAATCACGGAAGAAACACAAATTTAGGTGGTTTAGTCTTAAGCCTACGTTCTTGGATGGAATTGAGGAGAGATTCTCACTAATAATATAAAGATTATGAAGGTGATACAGGGGCTTTTTCCCACAAAAGCATATGTCGGTGAGATAACTCGTATTTCTCCCAAGAAAATTGTAACGTGTTGAACTCTCTTGATGGCAATAAAGTGTCATGGTTAATTGTTGCATGTAACATTCCTCTTATATGGAGATGATGTGAGAGGGATGTTGCAGCAAAGGTTACACAAAATGATAATCCTTGCTAGGGTGTGGCATCGAGTGAAGACCCCAAATATATATAATATCGCAAAGACTTGTGAGATTCACCTCTACGTGAGGAGGCAATATCTTGTGCAATGGTTGTATGCAATCAATGTTTCATAATATGTGGAGTCTCGTAGGTGTGTTCTCACCAATTTTGAGACATCGGCTGCATGCAATCAATACATGAGATAATAAACTTAATGTGAGAGAAATATTACGTGCAATGGTTACATAAAATAGTAAGTCATTGCTAGGCCGTGGAATTGCGTGAAAGACCCAAGTATATATAATATTCCAAAGGTGATAGCCAAGTCTGACGGCACTGAGATTGTTGCCGCTTAACAACAATAAACAGAAATAAAAATCAAATACAAAGTCGGATAGTAGAGTGCCCAACTTTCTAGGGGTATGATTCCATGTGACACAATTAATGTGCAACACTAGAACCTTATTCAAGCCATATCTCAACATTTTAAAAAGAAAAAAAAAATCAATTGCATCTTTACCTTTTGAAAATAATGCAAACGATTATATATAATTTCTCTTGCAGTCTGGATTTCCTTTTGGGAAACATTACCATCTCATCTAGCCCAATTTCTGTGGTTAGCTTATTAATTTGAGGTAAATAGACAAGGTTACATTTGGGGATCATTGTTGAATTTTAAGTTGCTGATTGTTATTTTCTCTCTGAGTTTGATAGCATTTTTGTTAGTCTCTGAGCATTTTGCTATAGTTCTCTCTTATTTCCCAAAAAGGGCCCTCTCACAAAAGCACATGGGACTGAAAAAACTCGAATTTCTCTAAAGAAATGTCATGTCTTGAACTTTCTCGATCATGAGATAATTATCATGTGTAAATGGAGGTGGTGTGAGAGAGAGAGATGTTGCTACGATGGTTACACAAAATAATAAATTGTTGCTAGTTTTATGGTTACACAAAGTGAATATGTCAAGAACACATGCTAGCTATCGACCTTGAACCGTTGTCACAGTAACATTGTTAACAGAGAATATACTTTTTCTGCGTTGAGAGGACTCTGTATCTAAGGCAATCAACCTTTCAGTGAATGCTGGTTTCTTTGGACGAGGCATATCAACAATCTCACTTTTAAGCATAGAAACAACAACTGATACAGTCGGCCTATCTTTAGCATATTCTTGAACGCACAATAGCCCAACCTGTATGCATCTCAAAATCTCCATTTCAAAAAAGGGTTCAGATATCATCGGGTCTATTAATTCTATAGCGTTGTTTGAATTCCACAATTTCCATGCCTAGAGAAATGAAAACATGATTGAAATTGTTAGCACCAATACCAAAACTTTAAAGAAAAAAATGCAACAGAGGCTTTCAAAAATGAGGCAATGAGATGACTTACAAGTCCTAAAAGGCTTAGGAACTCCTCATCATTATAGAAGCCCGTGTTTTTTCTTCCACTAACTATCTCTAGTAATAACACTCCAAAACTGAAGACATTTGATTTCTCTGAAAATTGCCCTTCTATTACATATTCAGGGGACATATAGCCACTGAATTTCAACAACAAAACACATCCAAATCTTGTCATCTCAAATATTTGTATTACTAACAAATTGAATTAGGCAAACCAATGGTACTTACTAAGTTCCGACGACCCTTCTAGTATTTGCTTGGTCTTCATTACTTTGAAAAATCCTAGCTGTACCAAAATCTGATATTTTTGGATTTAACTCTTTATCCAACAAGATGTTACTTGTCTTTAGATCTCTATGAATAATTCTTAATCTTGAATCCCTATGAAGGTAGAGCAAACCTCGACCAATTCCTTCAATAATGTTAAAGCGCTTTCTCCAATCTAGCAGTTCATATTTGCATGGATCAAATGAATTTTATCAAAAGAAAGTGAGTATGAATCTTACAAGGTAAATGAACATGAAGTCTGCAAAAGAAGTTCGTATGGTGAAAGTAATTAGAAAGCTATGTTTCAAGTGAAATACAACAACAAAGTCATAGCATACTGACAATATTCCTAAATACAAAGAAAATATGTAAAATTCTTTTGCTTTAAGAAAGAATATCAAAATTAACTAACCAAAGAGAAATGCATCCAAACTTTTATTTGGCATGTATTCGTAGATCAACATCCTCTCTTCTCGTTCGACACAGCAGCCAAGGAATCTAACAAGATTCCGATGTTGGAGTTTAGAAATTACCACTGCCTCATTCATAAATTCTTCGAACCCTTGTGCAGAGGTTTTGGAAAGTCTTTTTACTGCAATTTCTTGTCCATCTGACAATTTTCCCTATAAACAAAACTCAAACCATTAACTATATATTCATAGTATTTGATAATAAAACTTTAGAAGAGCAACCATTACCTTGTATACGGAACCAAATCCACCTTGACCAAGCTTGTTAGATAGATGGAAGTTGTTCGTTGCACTTGCCAGCTTCTCAAAATTGAATAGTGGTAGTTCCTGGACTTTACCTTGGTTCAGGTTGTCACTAGGAAAATTTTTATTTGCTTCCCCTCTGTTGAACAATAAGATCTCCTTTTCTTTCTTTTTCCTTGCTGATTTCCACTACAGTTGTGAGTAATCTCCAACATATAGCAAAATTTCCAAGTCCATTGTGTTATTTAGTCAGAGTCTTACCTTTATGTTTAGCTATCCACCTCCACAATAAGTGAGTGCAGATTAAAATCGAAACCGTTCCTATGATCACAGTGATTGTGACAATTTTTTTCATGTCTAGCTTTGTAACTGTAAATCAGAAAAAACTTGTTACACTAATTCAAACAAAATAGTTAACTAAATATGTTTTCTTTTCCTCTCTTTTTTGGTCCAATAGATTGTATTTTACGAGGATTTCATTAGCTTGGGGGGCTGAGGTGTTATGGGGGTTGGGTTGAAGTGGAAAGTGAAAGCTCGAAAATGTGTTAAAAACACAAGAGCTGTTTAGACCCCCAATTAAAATTATGGCTCAATAGATTTTACACTAACTTACTACAAGTGTGGAATAGTGTAAATATGAGCGGATAACCAAGCAAGCTACTCTAATCCATATTTAAAGCAACACAGCAGTAAAATGAAATGAACAAGAGTAGGGAAGAGAGATGCAAACACAGATAACACCCTGATGTGTTATTGAAGAGGAAACCGAAGAACTCGGCGAAAAACCTCTCTGCCGCCCTCCAAGCGGTAATCGATCCACTAGACAATCAGTTGGGATACATGGGTTAGCAAGAGACCCTCCAAGCCTAATCTACCCGATGTACCTAAGCCCTCCAAGCTCCTACTCCAACAAGGCTTCTTGGAACCGTGTCTTGTCTAGCTCTTCGAATCCCGCAACAAGCTCCATGTTGCATCTGCCATTCTAGGCTTCTTCCAATGCTTCCCAGCAGCACCAAAACTTCACTTGACACTCTCAAAGGGTGTGGTAAGTGTTTGGGCTATCAACCTCTCAATGGTATAGAAATGGAGAAGTAGGAGATGAGGAAATTCCACAAACAAATGTGTAGAGAATTGTTGGTATAACAATTTCTAACTCTCAAGTGTTTTTGCTAGGGTTTTCTCTCAGAGGCTCTCTCTCTCATTTGTGGGTAATGAGGGTATAGATAGTGTGGGTGCAGAAAGTGTGTATCAGATAGTACAGTCTGGCAGAACAGAATGTATCGCGGGTGTCTCGCGGGAAGGCCTTACCCGCGGGATACTCGCGAGACACAGCTGTCTCCATCTGTACTGACTCTTCACATTCCAGTCATGTGCAGGGCACATGCATCCTCTCGCGGGAAGCTTAGTAGCGAGATACCCGCGAAAACCTTCTTTGCTTCAATTGCTTAAGTCTTCACACTCTCTCTCTCTATCACACAACCCTTACAATAAAGTCTCACAACAAATACAGGGTACATAAGATTGAATAAATTTACAATCAAATTTGGCACGGAATAAAAGCTAACAAAATACATAATTGGAAATCACAACTTTACAATCTCCCCATTTGGCTATTCCGTGACAAAACCCCTAAAACAGATTCTAGACTTAAACGTGAGTTTGGGAACAATGGCAAAACTCACTCACACCTAATCTAGAAACTGTGAAGCACTTGCAGTTTATACCTGTAACCTGAAACACTCGCACACAAACAAAACTTTCATTAAGCTTATGACAAGTTGAACACAAGGTATGAACATGAGCAAGCAAAGTGCGATCAAGTATGTAAACATTAGATATCATGTAAACAAAAAGACTAGATCAAACACGTTCAGTCATTAAATAATGACTACAATGAACATTTAGCAAGTAAGTGTTCATCCGGACATACAAACAAAAAGCAATCACTTATGATCACTTGTATGTCCAACACACAACCAATGCAAAATACACGAAGTATATGCATCTAGGAACAATGCTACTAGGGCACAAGTGTGAAGTACTCAAGACATATTAGCAATATCTAAAAGTACACAAAAATGCTACAAAAGCATTGAGATAGTCACAAATCAGAATATAAACTGAAAAAAAAAAATAGTATCAAAGCTTTAAACAAAAGCAGGTAAAAACAGTAGCTTCTCCTCCCCCTATCACTACACTCCCCCTATTAGTGACACCATCTCCCCCTGTTAGTGACACCATCTCCCCTTTTTTGTCATGGAATAGCTAGTCTCCATCTTCTTCTAGCTTCCTTTGAATTTCATCCATCTGAGTTTGGAGAGATGTGAACATCGTATCAAAGCGAATGTGCTGGGAGTGCATGATAGTAGCTAGTCTTGATATCTTGGTATTAATCTCATGAAGTGCAGCCATGATGTTGTTGAACTGTTCATCATAGACATGAGATGTAGAACTTGAGCTACCCTGAGTAGCATGACTTTCATGCTTGGGAGTCTTTTTAGTGTGACTCATGCTTGCATGGAGAGAGCGGATATTAATTGAACTTGGCCTTGGATATGGACGCTTATCTTCCGAAGGATGCACACCTTTGAGCTTCAAAATCCGTGATATAAGACGACAAAAAGGAATACAATTCCTTGAAGCAGTCCGGTTAACCGTTTTTGCCAGAATGTATAAAATGTGAGAACACACATCAATCTCCACGTTAGAGATCAGATCATGCAGGAATAATGCTCGACCGAGATTCATGTAACCGGTGCTAGACAGAGGGTAGAGGTTGCTACACATGATCATTGTGAGTAGCCTTAGTTCAGGAGAAAGTGATGCCACACTTGTTGACTTCCTATTGGAGGAGAATTCCAAATTAGCTCCTAAAACTTTCTGTAGAAGCTCCTCATCCGGAGTGAGTTCATCATAAACTTGAGGGATAGGTAATATTGGCCTGTTGATGTTCAGAATTTTGGCCAAGTAGGCGGGTGTAACCAAGAACCTTTTTCCTCTCACCCAGCACTTGATTTCCTCTCCTTCAACAATGGCATTGGCATAGAATTCTTTCACTAAGTTCTCATATGCATCCTCAAGAGTTGAGAGAAGATAATTCCAATCTTTGGTGGCAAACCATATTAGGATATCCGTGTCTCGGAGAGAGGGTTGATCAACGGCCCTTTCAACCAGCAATGTAGCATCTCGAAACTGGTTGGAGTAGGTTTGGAATGCAGCATAGGATTTGAACAAGTTAGAGTCATACACTCCTGTTGAAAAACGAGTTCTTTTTGACTTCAGTGAAGAGTCATCAACATCAATCACCGGCTTTTTCCCTTTGTTGCAACCTCCTTTCACCGCTGAGGTTTTAAATGGAGACATCTACAAACATATCCACAAAACACAAACAGCAAGTGCAAAAACACACAAAACAGAACACAAAACTTGATTAGATTCAAATTAGTCCAAAGACTACAAGTAAAAACAATCTAAAACATAGCATAACCAACACAAAACAGAGTAAATAGACTCAAACAATATGCTAAGGAAATTAACCAATTAAGCAAAATCATAGTGCAAAAACTAAGTAATTGTGCATGTGTGTGTTTGTGTTGAGTATGTGTTGATGCATGTGTGTGCAACACGTGATGCAGGGGGGGGGGGGGGGCTAGAGATGCCTAAAGTGTGCACATTTTGTGCAAGGCATGGCATTGAGGCACAAAATGGGCAAAGTGTGAAATATAGATGTATATGTCAAAGCAAGTGATAACAGGGTCAAACCAATGTAAACCCAGAAATTGGAATTCACTTGAATCCACTTTAGCACAAAAATGTCACTAGGACATTTTGTCAAACACCTGGTATGCAACAATGAACAACACAAATGAACAATGCATGAACATACGGAAAAATGCCTCAATACATGCTCAAACTGCCATAAGGGGCCAACACAGATGCACAAACATCAAATGGGACATAGCCCAATAAAGATTTTGGAAAAATTTTCACAAAATTTAGAAACCCAACCCAATTTTTGAAAATCCCCAATTTTCAAAACCCTAAGCACAAATTCTGCATAATCCGAAAGTAAAAGATGAAACAAGTGTAAGAAACACATACCTTGAAAGGTTTTTGCAGAGATTTTGCCTGAAAATGATGGGCTTTGAATGAAATAGAGATTTGGGTTGAAAAGGGTTCAAAGAGAGTTAGTGTGAGGGAAGTTATGAGTTTTGAAAAGATGTCACATCTGCTACATAAAAACTGAAAACACGCGTTTTTTGCGGGTTAGGCAGTAGCGAAGAAGTCGCGGGGTAGTCGTGAGACAGACCACTGAAGCACAAAAACTTTCGCGAGAAGCTTTAAGTCGCGAGATAGTAGCGATACAGTCGTGAAACTCTTTGTGTGATTTTGTGAAAAATCCAGTTTTTGCCTAAAAATCTTATCGCGAGAAGAGTTTAGTCGCGAAATACTCGCGAGGCAGTAGCGAGAGTTTCTGTATGAAAATGTGATTTTTTGAAGTCCCTTAAGCACTTTTCGCGGGAAGCTCTAAGTCGCGAGCTTCTTGCGAAACAACCTCTGAACCAGTTTTTGGAAGAAAAACACAAAAGTGCATTTTGAACAAAAACTAAAAGCACGAAAGTATAAAAACACTTTCAAAAACAAATAAAACACTCAAAAATATTTTTGGGTTTGATCACAAAGTATTTGAGCATACACATCACATTTGAACATGTACAATCACACAAATGAGATAAACATTATCTGAACAAAGTCTTGTGTGTTGTGTGTGAGTATCAAATGTGGAATAGTCCATAGACGAGAGTGAAGCTTCAATGATCAATTCAATCAAGTCATACATAACTAGTACTAAGTCAAGTGGACAATCTCAATTATAGAGATGAATATATATGACCCCCCACAAGAGAATGATTACAAAACTTAGAAGCTTTTCATTTGGCTTCTGCATAAATCATAACATTTGATCCCTTTTGGACAATACAACTCTTTTTGAGATCGGTGTTTGAAATTTTTGATATTTCAACAATGAGAGTTAGCCTTTGGCTTTTTGAGCACCATACATTTCAATATAAGAGTCGCTTTCCCTTTTTCCTAGTCAAATACTAGTATGTGCGACAGGCTTTTGCAGCTCATAATCTCTTTTTCATTTTGAGATTTACATTTGGTGAGCTCTAATGCAAAAACATAAAATAAAGGCGGGAAGATATATAGGCACAAATCTATGCAAGTATCAAGACCAACAAGACTATTGACCAATCATTCATGACAAGCTTGAAGATCTATTTACAACAATCACACATAGTTTTCAAGATTTCTCCCACAAAGATATATGTGCATACAAAACAAGATAAGCTCGTAAATGCACTACGCCATTAGTACGAAGGTACTAGGCCAAATTCCCATGTGATATACACAATACAAGTGCTCAAACTTTTTGAAGATTTTTCAATTTTTATGGGTTTTTGAATTTTTTGAACACACTCAAAAACAAAACAAGTAAAGTAAGATCAGCAAACACAAGTATAAAACAAAAACTTGTAAAAGAGACACATCAACTCATGTGAGACCTAAAAAAAATGATTAATCATGCATAGAATAGGTTCACAACCGAGATAGAGTTCAAGGAATGATACCGACACCAATGGTCTTACGCAAGGACTCAAACCTTGGACCATCAAGAGGCCTAGTGAAGATGTTTGCCTTCTGGTTGTTAGTGTTGATGAACTCCAAATACACAGTTTTTTCCTCTACCAAATCTCGAATGAAGTGGTACCAGATCTAGATATGCTTTGATTTTGAGTGTTGGACAGGATTTTTGGACAAATTTATGGCACTCGTATTGTCACAGAACACACACATAGTATCTTGAGTGATTCCATAATCATGTAGAAGCTTCTTCATCCATAATAATTGTGCACAACAACTTGCCGCTACAATGTACTCAGCTTCAGCCGTTGATAGAGAAACTGAATTTTGCTTTTTGCTCATCCATGACACTAAGTTATTTCCAAGGTAGAAACAACCACCGGAAGTGCTTTTTCTATCATCAATGCACCCGGCCCAGTCAGCATTAGAATATCCAGCTAGGCACTCATTTGAGTCTCTTGAATACCAAATTCCATAGTCAGATGTGCCATTTATGTAGCGGATAATACGTTTGACTGCTGTCAAGTGTGACTCTTTGGGTGCTGCCTGAAATCGAGCACATACTCCCACACTAAAAGTGATGTCTGGTATGCTAGCAGTGAGATAGAGAAGACTATCGATCATGCTTCGATAAAGTGTTGGATCCACTTCTACACCTGCTGCATTACGACTCAGTTTTGCTGAGGAACTCATGGGAGTGGAAGTGTGTTTCTTAAAGTCTAGGCCAAATCTCTTTACAAGATTTTTGGCATATTTCTCTTGAGAGATAAATATCCCATCTTCCCGTTGTTTCACTTGAAGCCCTAGAAAGTAGTTTAACTCTCCCACCATGCTCATCTCAAACTCCCTTTTCATTTTTTCTGAGAATTCATGAGTTAGGTGATCGATTGTGGATCCGAAGACAATATTATCCACATATACTTGAGCCACAAGGAGAAATTCCTCATTTCTCTTGACAAACAAAGTTCGATTGGCTTGACCTCTCTTGAAACCATGATTCAAGAGGTATGTGGTGAGACGATCATACCAGGCTCCTGGAGCTTGTTTCAGTCCATATAATGCTTTCTTCAGCCTTAACACATGATCCGGAAAGTGAGGATCTTGAAACCCCTTTGGTTGCTCAACAAACATTTCTTCGTTTAAAAAACCATTCAAGAAAGCACTCTTCACATCCATTTGATATAACTTGAAGTTCATAATGCATGCTATGGAGAGAAGAATTCGAATTGACTCTAATCGTGCAACTGGTGCAAAAGATTCATCAAAGTCAATGCCTTCAACTTGAGTATATCCTTGAGCCACCAACCTAGACTTGTTTCTGACAATTTCACCATCTTCATCAGTCTTGTTCTTGAAGATCCACTTGGTGCCGATTACATGTGTGTCCTTGGGCCTTGGTACCAACTCCTATACATCATTTCTAACAAATTGATGCAACTCTTGGTGCATGGACTCTACCCAATTTTCATCCTTCAAAGCTTCCTCCACTTTCTTTGGTTCAAATTGAGCAAGATAACAGTTGTATGTTACATGATTCGCACTATAGGCTGGTCCTTTTCTCAACCGAATTCCTTCATCTAAGTCACCAATGATATTGCTTGAGGGATGATTGAGAGTTACCCTTAACGATGGTCTCTTAGAGGTGGAAGGTTCCTCATCACGAGAGATTGGAGGTTGAACTACCGGAGGCGTGAGTGGACTAGAAGATCCTTGAGTTGATCTAGTCTCCCTTCTTGATATAGGAGGAGTAAACTCCTGTTCCGGTGATTCTTTCTCATCATCCTCACCTTGAGACATGTTTTCATTACCCTCATTCCTCTTAAGATTCGGTCCTTCACCATCATCATCAATATCCTTTTCAGTGATAGCGTCGTTGATGACCACATTTATTGATTCCATCACCGTCTTAGTGCGCTTATTGTACACTCTATATGCTCGGCTGTTTGTTGAGTAGCCTAGGAAAATCCCTTCATCACTCTTAGCATAAAATTTTCCAGGATTCTCCCTGTCATTGAGAATATAACACTTGCTTCCAAATACTCGAAAGTATTTCACCTTTGGCTTCTTTTCTTTCCAAATTTCATACGATGTCTTCTTTGTTCCTGCCCGGAAATAAATTCTATTCCTAATGTGACATGAAGTATTCACTGCTTCAGCCCAAAATTTCTGTGGTATGCTTTTGTTTAGTAGCATTACTCTTGCCATTTCTTGAATCACCTGGTTCTTTCTTTCAACCACCCCATTCTGTTGTGGAGTTTTTGGAGCTGAAAATTCCTTCTTAATGCCATGTTCATTGCAGAATGCTTCAAACTTTGTATTTTCAAATTCCTTCCCATGATCACTTCTAATTTTAGCTATGGGAACTCCCTTTTCATTCTGCAGCCTCTTACATAGCCTTTCCATTTTGTCACATACTTCCGACTTTTCTCTAAGAAATTCCACCCAAGAGTATCTTGAGAAATCGTCAACAACCACCATAATATAGCGCTTTCCACCCAAGCTTTCTGTTCTGGTTGGACCCATTAGATCCACATGTAGTAACTCCAAAAGACGTGAAGTAGCAACCATATTTACTTTCGGAGGGCTCGACTTCGTTTGTTTTCCCAATTGACATGAACCACAAATGTTCTTCTCAAATTTTCCAAACTTTGGTAAACCAATCACAGCTTCAAGCTTTGCGACTTTTGCTACTTGTTTATAATTAGCATGTCCAAGTCTTTGATGCCACAACTCCAAAAGATTCACTTGGGCACTTCGACACGCTATGCTTGGTTTGGAAATAACCCCTAGCAATTGTCGGTGGTCCTAAGTCCCTTCAAAACCTGAACACCTTCTTCATTTAGGATTAGACATCCTTTCTTTGAAAATTGGACTAAGAAGTCTTCATCACAAATCTGAGTAATACTCAGCAAGTTCACTTTCAATCCCTTAATGTACAACACATCTGTTAACAAAGGAAGTTTTGGAATATCCACGGTTCCCTTTCCAAGAACTTGTGAGTGACTACCATCTCCAAAAGTCACAAAGCCATCTTCCTTCTCTTTAAGAGATTTAAACAAAGATTTATCTCCAGTCATATGTCTTGAACAGCCGCTATCAAGATACCACAAACATGAATTAAATACTTTCAGTGCGGTATGAACAAAAAGACAAGCATGAGATAGGCATTCTTGACCATCAAAGCATGACTCATATTTCTTTACTTCATTCATAGATGAGTGAATCTTTCTTTTCATACAATCTAATTTGTCACACAAACGTCTATTTCTTTTCTTATATTTGTCAATTAAGGAATTTGACTCACATAAGCTGTTATAAATATCATGATTCCTATGAACTAGAGATTTCAGCATGTGTATAAAGATTCTAGCATGTTTCTTTGACTTGAATACCTCTGAAAATTCATTACTAGAACAGTCTCCAAAAATGCTCATTAAGTCATTTTCACAAACACCTTTACTATGCTTCATGTTGGTTTTTACCATACCACCTTCCATGGCAAACCAAGAGGGTCTAGGATCACACACAGGTATTTAAACCATAGCGAGTGTACCCGCTTTGATACCAATTGAAAGCTCGAAAATGTGTTAAAAACACAAGAGTTGTTTAGACCCCCAATTAAAATTACGGCTCAATAGATTTTACACTAACTTACTACAAGTGCGGAATAGTGTAAATATGAGCGGATAACCAAGCAAGCTACTCTAATCCATATTTAAAGCAACACAGCAGTAAAATGAAATGAACAAGAGTAGGGAAGAGAGATGCAAACACAGATAACACCCCGATGTGTTATCGAAGAGGAAACCGAAGAACTCGGCGAAAAACCTCTCCGCCGCCTTCCAAGCGGTAATCGATCCACTAGATAATCAGTTGGGATATGTGGGTTAGCAAGAGACCCTCCAAGCCTAATCTACCCGATGTACCTAAGCCCTCCAATCTCCTACTCCAACAAGGCTTTTCGGAACCGTGTCTTGTCTAGCTCTCTGGATCCCGCAACAAGCTCCATGTTGCATCTGCCATTCTAGGCTTCTTCTAATGCTTCCCAGCAGCACCAAAACTTCACTTGACACTCTCAAAGGGTGTAGTAAGTGTTTGGGCTATCAACCTCTCAATGGTATAGAAATGAAGAGGTAGGAGATGAGGAAATTTCACAAACAAATGTGTAGAGAATTGTTGGTATAACAATTTCTAACTCTCAAGTGTTTTTGCTAGGGTTTTCTCTCAGAGGCTCTCTCTCTCATTTGTGGGTAATGAGGGTATATATAGTGTGGGTTCAGAAAGTGTGTATCAGATAGTACAATCTGGCAGAACAGAATGTCTCGCGGGTGTCTCGCGGGAAGGCCTTACTCGCAAGATACTCGCGAGACACAGCTATCTCCATCTGTACTGACTTTTCGCATTCCAGTCATGTGCAAGGCACATGCATCCTCTCGCGGGAAGCTTAGTCGCGAGATACAAGCGAAAACCTTCTTTGCTTCAATTGCTTGAGTCTTCACACTCTCTTTCTCTATCACACAACCCTTACAATAAAGTCCCACAGCAAATACAGGGTACATAAGATTGAATAAATTTACAATCAAATTTGGAAATCACAACTTTACAGAAAGATAAAAAAACTCACCAAGATCTGAATTGGCAAGACGAATGTAAAGATCAACTCCGGCGCTAGAGAATTTCTGTGCGTCAATTAAGCTTCCAG
>JARYZH020001202.1:0-36497 GCA_030021035.2 Notholithocarpus densiflorus
TATCACTGTGAGTAAAATATGTTCATGATGTTTCATGAATATCTGCCACATGTTTTAGCGTTACTAACCTCTGCACATTTTAGTAAAGCTTGTTTGCTGTCTGGTTGGCTTTTTGCAGGTCAGGGAAATGGCTGGATTTGTTTACAACCATTTGACTGGAAGATGGTCTCTATCTGATAATATTAGTGTAAATTTCATTGCTTTTGGTACAAAAAACTGCCAATAGATAAGAATATACCATTATAATTTTCCTAGTTTGTTCTCTTCCTTCTTTTTTGGTTTTTTGTTTTGGTTTTGGTGGGGGGATTGGATGAAATTTTTGTACTTGTTCATACAAATAATGATGGGTAGATCCAACACATTTACGACAAATATTGATTTTTATATGGGCCATTATTTTATCATGAATAATGCTAAAGATAATGCAACTTTTATTACAAGCAGTGGCGGCTCTATCATTTTTTTTATGATGTTCTTTGAGAAACTTAAATTTTAAAAAAATAATAATAAAAATAAAACTTAAACTTAAATTTTTTTTAAAAAATTAATAAAAATAAAACTTGAACTTAAATTTTTTTAAAATTAATAAAAATAAAATATGAATATATTGACATCGCAAAAAAAAAAAAAAAAAAAAAACAATAGCCATATATTTTGGGTACGCACAATTGGGTTCAAAAAAAAAAAAAAAAGAATAATGTTATATTTACAACATTTTCACAATAATTTTACAACAAATCCAATGTGGTAAATTGTTACTGATTTTAATTTAGGCTCAATACTGATATTATTTTTTTACCCACCAATAACAGTTTTTTGCATAAAATTTATTGTAAAAATATTGTGGACGTAGCATTATTTTAAAATTAATTCTGCCCCCCAAATATAATCCTTAATCCATTAAAAAAAAAAAAAAAAAACTTAAATAACAACAATAAATATTAACCCAAATAGATAAGACCAAACAACAACAAGTGATCTAATTATTTAACAAAAAGCCTACTATAAAACAAAAGGATAAAAATTGCTAAACATTCAAATTTGTATTTTGTCCAACCTATTTAAAAATAATAATCTCTAATTTCATTTTTTTCCTAAAAAATAGTATCAAGAAAAATATTGTGGTTATCAGTTCTCCTTAATGATGATGACAATTATATTCTTTTTAGCTTTGAAGTTACAACAATTTTACTTTCTTTAGTGACTTTACTCACAATTATAACAAATATTCAAGTTATCACTCTATTAAATTTTGTATAATTTTAATTTTTTAGTGAACACCTTCAAAAAAAATTTCTACCTGTCATAATGCAAATGATGATATCCAACCGCTAGTTAACAAGCATCTGGTAGATTTGGTTGTGTCTGTAATATTCCATAAATTTGCTACCAATGACGTAGTATGCCATATCTGGACACCACAAATTGAAGAAAACTTTTCCAACTTGTACACGTAACTCATGACCAACCCAAAATAGGAAAAAAAAAATAAAATAAAATAAAATTCACAGTGACTGTGAGTGAGGATGTGAAAAATTCAATACCCTTAATAAAACTGTTTAAAAAAAAAGATCCCTAAAAAATGGGACTTTTATAAATTTTATTTTTAGAGAACCTAAAAAAAGGGACTTGATCCATGCTATGTCTATAATATTTTTACAATAAATTATAGGTGGTTAGTTGTTATTAGTTTTAATTTGAATCTACCATTGAAATTACTTTTTTATCCCACTAATAACAACCTGTTACATAAAATTTGTTATAAAAATATTGTGAAAATGTTGTGGACAGCTAGAGAACCACTTTGTCACTAATTAGTATTACTAATTATCTATAACTTTGTGTGGGTTCTAGTTAGCTCAACTGGTAAAGTCTCTAATGGTTGAATAAGAGATCTAGGGTTCAATCCCTGCCTACACCAAAAACTGATTGGTGTTTTGGTCTGATGATAAAGAGCTATCATCAAGAGTAGACGCCATAAGTTGAAATTCTCTCTAAAAAAAAAAAAAATCTTTAACATTGATTGATTACAAAGACGTAGGAGTAGTATAATTAATTAATAATTCAGTTTTTAGTGTAGGCGGGGATTAAACCCCAAATCTCTTATTCAACCATCAGAGACTTTATCAGTTGAATTAGCTGGAACCCACTCCTTATCAATTAAACTGTAATATAAATATGAGAAATATAATGTATTCCTTTCACTGTTTGTGAAACAAAAACCAAAAAAACAAAAACAAAAACAAAATACCACTGGTGAAGGCCGAGGTTGTTATAGTAATGTTGTTTGTATTTTTGGAGAAAAAGTGTGTAAAAATACATATAATATTGTTTAATCCTGACCTCAAAATCCAATTCCAAACGAGCCATATTTAAATATAAATACTACTACCATATAAAAGTTTTCATTGCTCTTTTCTTCTTCTTCTTCTTCTTGACTTTGATAACAGAAAGACAAAACAAATGTCAGGCGTGTCAGAGATATCGAGCGTGATGGCGCGAGGGCGGTTGGCGGTGCTGATTGCGCACTTAACCACCGCCACCTCCTCCAATGAGCTCATTGAGGTGGCGCCATCTCTCGAGCCAAACTGCCTCTCAGCTCAGGTCTCACCTCCCGGAAACCTTGCAGGCTCCTTGACTGTCGTTGATGGAAGGACTAGCAAGAAGTACCAGGTACCGGTCTCTGAGGATGCACTTTCAAAGCTACTGATCTTAAGAAGGTATGTCTTAAGTGTAAGGAATTAACCTGAAATTCCCAACTTGTGAGAAACAAAAAAATTAGAGAAAACACACGCCAAAGAAAACAATCACACGCACAAGACAATATTTACGTAGTTTGGCAATTTGCTTACGTCCACGGAGTTGCAAGTATTTCACTATTATCAGGGAAAATACAAAGTGCGGTTACAGTGTTTCAGACTCTCAAAAGACGACAACAACAACAACAAAACCCTAATGACCAAAAACAGTTTTTACATCCTGCGCACAGGATTCACAATGGGCTACAAAACGGGCCAAAAATTCGGCCTAAGCCTCCGCTCCATGGACTAAGCCTTAGTAAATCTCCCATTAAAAACCACGCAACATTATTCGGGTCGTCAACCGGATCAAACACAACTAGACTCCATAAAACCCAACAAATCTTCCACTTGGAGACTAGTTCAATCACTAACATCAACCGCAATCCTCCAAAACACAATCCCTTATCCCTGTAACTCATTCTCCTATCCTCAAGCTAGAAGGCCAACTGAAGCTGCACACAGCTTCAGCTTCTCAATGGTGACACCTTTAGTCGCCATGTCTGCCGGGTTCTTAGATTCACAAATCTTCTCAAGTATTACCAGCTTATCTTCAACAAGGTAACAGATAAAGTGGTATTTTGTCTGTATATGCTTTGACTTTGAATGAAAAGCCGAATTTTTGGCCAGAAATATTGCACTTTGACTGTCACTGTGTAGAATGCCCATCTCCTGCTTCTTACCCAATTCATCTAAGAAACCATGTAACCAAATCATCTCTTTTCCAGCTTCAGTTGCTGCAACATACTCAGCTTCTGTAGTAGACAAAGTGACAATCTTTAATAGATTTGATGCCCATGATATAGCTGTACCACTCAGAGTAAAAACAAACCTAGTAGTACTCTTTCTACTATCGATATCACCAGCAAAATCAGCATCTACATAACCCTGCAGTTTCAAACTTGCACCTGTGAAGCAAAGACATGTATCTGATGAACCCTTCAGATATCTCAGAATCCACTTGGCTGCCTTCCAATGCTGCTTTCTAGGCCTACTCATGAATCTGCTCACAACTCCCACTGCATATGCAATGTCTGGCCTTGTACACACCATAGCATACATCAAGTTGCCAATAGTTGAGGCATAGGGCACCTTGCTCATATGGTCCCTTTCTTCTTCTGTCTTCGGTGATTGTTCTTTGCTTAGTTTAAAATGACTACTCAAGGGTGTGCTCACTAGTTTAGCTTCATTCATATTGAACCCGCTGAGAACTTTCTTCACATACTCTGATTGTGAAAGCTTCAATGTACCATTAGCCTTGTCTCTAATGATTCTCATACCAAGGATTTGCTTTGCAGTTCCCAAATCCTTCATTGCAAACTGTTTGGACAATTGCTTCTTCAGATTATTAATCTCCTCAATGCTAAACCCTACAATAAGCATATCATCCACATACAACAGTAATATGATATAAGAATTGTCAAAAGACTTAACATAGCAACAGTAATCAGATTCACATCTCTTGAACCCAATTCTATACATAAAACTGTCAAATTTCTTGTACCACTGTCTAAGAGCTTGTTTTAGGCCATACAAACTTTTTCTCAGTTTGCAGACTAGGTTCTCTTGTCCCTGAACAATGAACTCTTCTAGCTGAATCATGTAAAAGTCTTCTTCCAAGTCACCATGAGGGAATGCCGTCTTCACATCTAACTGGTCAAGATGTAAATTTTATGCAGCCACCATTCCCAATACTAGTCTAATTGTTGACATCTTCACAACTGGAGAAAACATCTCTGTGTAGTCAATGCCCTCCTTCTACTAGAACCCTTTAACAACTAATCTGGCCTTGTAACGTTTGCTACCATCATGCTTATTCTTTATTCTGTATACCCACTTGTTGTGCAAAGCCTTTTTTCCTACTGGCAATTCAGTCAGTTCCCATGTCTAATTCTCCAACAAGGAATCCATCTCATCCTTCATGGCTAACTCCCACTTGCTTGAATTCTCATCTTGCAAGGCTTCATCATAACACTCTAGCTCACCACCATCAGTCAACAGGAGATAATTTAGAGCGGGTGAATAACGCTGTGGAGGTCTAATATTCCTGGAAGATCTGCGAACTTCAGCTACAGGTGTACTCTGATTTACCTGTGAATTTACATTCTCCTTATCTTCTTCACCCCTTTTCTGGACAGTACTTTCAGTCAATTCATCTAAGTTGACAAAATTAGATTTCTTTTGATCTATCTCTGTAACATCTGACACTATAGTTGACCTGTCCTTGTACATAACCTGTTCATTAAATATCACATTTCTACTTCTAATGATTTTCCTATTTTGTTCATCCCAAAACCTATAGCCAAATTTCTCATCACCATAGCCAATGAAAAAACATATTTTAGACTTTGCATCAAGTTTATTACGAGCATTAGAATCAATATGAACATAAGAAACACAACTAAAAACTTTTAAATGTGAAAACTTTACCTCTTTACCATTCCAAACCTCCTCAGGAAGTTTGAACTCCATGGGAACTGATGGTTCTCGGTTTATCAAGTAAGTTGTAGTGCTAACAGCATCAGCCCAGAAAGTTTTTGGTAGTCCAGCATGCACAATACTCACTGAACCCTCCATCTATGTACTCTCCTCCATTATCTGACCTCAAACATTTTACTTTCAAACCTGTTTTTGTCTCAACCATGGCCTTCCACTTCTTAAAAGTTTCAAATACATCAGATTTATTTTTCAGAAAATAAACCCATACCTTTCTGCTTGAGTCATCAATGAAAGTGATGTAGTACCTTGAACCTCCAAGGGATGCAATCGGAGAAGGCCCCCACAAATTAGTGTGTACTAACTCCAATTTTTCAGCCTTCGGTGTCTGCCAGTTTTCAAGAAGCTTACATTTTTCTGCTTTCCTAAGATGCAGCTTTCACACATGTCAAAATCAATAAACTTCAATTCTGGTAATTTTCCTTTTGACAACAACATTTTCATCCCTTTCTCACTCATGTGACCAAGTTTGCGGTGCCATAAGTTTGTATCAGTATTTGCATTAGCAACTGCAATTGTGTCTCTTGGACTTGAGGTCATATATAGAGTACCAGTCTTCTTTTCACGAGCCAATACCCTAGCATGTCCTTCATCATCAAGTTGTCCAATAGAAATCAGATTCCTCCTCAGGTCAGGAATATGTCAAACCTTCTCCAGTAACCAAACAGACCCATTGGGTAACAATATTCAGACGTCTCTCATACCCACAACATCCAAGGCTGAACCATTAGCCAAATACACCTTACCAAAATCACCTGCAACATAATTCTGTATGATTTCTCGGTGTGGAATGGTATGAAACGAAGCTCTTGAGTTCAAAACCCAATCATCAAGTGGACTGTCTACTGCAAGAAGTAATGCATCGTGTACCTCTTCTATTACAACATTAGCAGAGTCATCTTTATTCTTCTTCTTAGGACTTTTGCATTGCCTCCTAAAGTGACCTATTTTCCCATAGTTCCAGCATTGTATTTGTTGGCCTGATCTAGATTTACTTTTGTTCTAATTAGAATTTTTGGATTTTGATCTGCCCCGATTTGAATTTCTGTCATTACCTCTGCCTCTTGTCTTAAGGTTTAGGGAAGAACTGGATCCTGAGGTTTCGCTTGCATCTCTTCTGCGAATCTCCTCAGCTAGAATTAAATCTTGTATGTCATTGTACTTCAGCTTTTCTTTTCCTGTAGAATTGCTTACTGCCATCCTCATTGCCACCCAACTGTTTGGCAAAGAAGCCAAGACAATCAGAGCACAAATCGCATCATCAAAATTAATTTCTACAGACGACAATTGATTTATGATAGTGTTAAATTCGTTCAGATGTTGTGCTTCTGATGCATTCTCTGCCATCTTCAAATTGAACAGTTTCTTCATTAGATGCACCTTGTTGTTAGCTGACGGCTTTTCATACATACCAGACAAAGCCTTCATCAGATCTGCTGTGGTCTTCTCCTTTACAACATTGTGTGCAACAGACCTAAACAGAGTTAACCTGATAACTCCCAGTACCTGTCTATCAAGAAGAGCCAATTCCTCAGCCTTCATAGTCTCAGGTTTTGTCCCCAAAAGAGGCAGATGCAATTTCCTCCTATAGAGATAATCTTCAATATGCATCCTCCAATACGCAAAGTCTGTGCCATCAAACTTTTCTATTCCAGACGCCTTTCCTGCTTCCTCTGCCATTGCTCCCACTCAAACTTAACCCTAGGCTCTGATACCAGTTGTAGGGAATTAACCCGAAATTCCCAACCTGTGAGAAACAAAAAATTAGAGAAAACACACGCTAAAGAAAACAATCACACACACAAGATAAAATTTACATGGTTCGGCAATTTGCCTACGTCCACGGAGTTGCAGGAATTTCACTATTATCAGGGAAAATACGAAGTGCGGTTACAGTGTTTCAGACTCTCAAAAGACGACAACAACAACAACAAAACCCTAATCACCAAAAACGGTTTTTACATCCTGCGCACATGATTCATAATGGGCTACAAAACGGGCCAAAAATTCGGCCCAAGCCTCCGCTCCATGGACTAAGCCTTAGTAAATCTCCCATTAAAAACCACGCAACATTATTCGGGTCGGGTCGGGTCGTCAACCGGATCAAACACAACTATGCTCCACAAAGCCCAACATTATGTTCTTACGTGAATTGTTTTTGCCTTTTGAAAAGCTCAACTGGGTTTGATTTGGTTTTGTTGAATTTTGTTGTGTTTTGGTTTGTGATAGTTGTTTATGATCTGGGTTGTGGTTGTTGGGGAAATTTTTTCAGAACAGAGAAAAAAGATAGGATTTTGGAATTGGGTTTTGAATTATTGGTTATGTGGGCTAGTTTTTATTTATTTATTTTAAAGTTCTGATCTGATTAGCTTTTTGGGTTTCATTTGGACTTGTTTTGATTTGGGAGTGATTGAATTTTAATTTTGACGTGTTTTTGTAGAGAAAATCATAGATATAAAGGAGATTTATTAATTAAAGGATTTGATATTAAGTTTCAATTCATCACGATAATTTTTAATGTTTGGCTGCTGGACATGGCATCAATATATGTTTGTTTGATGTGATTATTGGCATTGTATTTTGCTATGTTGATGAAATAACTTCTGGTGTACTGATTTTATTGTTTTCAATGAAATTTTAAATTTTACAATTGCTCATGTGGATATACAGATTACAACTGGGAAAAATGACAAGGGGCTCAAAGTTTATGACCCAGGCTATCTGAATACAGCTCCTGTTCGGTCGTCGATTTGTTATATTGATGGTGATGAGGGTATCCTTAGGTATAGGGGCTACCCAATTGAGGAGTTGGCTGAGAATAGCACCTTTGTGGAAGTGGCCTACCTCTTAAGTAAGTTCTCTGTGGAGATTCCTATATTGTACTAGTTTCCTATATTGTACTAGTTTCTAAAGACTAACAATCATTTATGTTATAATATGTTCTAATTTACTAGAATCATTTGTTGATAACTTTTTGATAATAAGCCAATGAGTCAATGAGCCCTACTCAAATAGCACTTCCTCATCTCACAAGTGTGGGCGGAGGATGAGGCCATGGGCTCAAGACCCACTTGGTGCATGTGTAATTACCAATAAAGAAAAGAATAATTGGTGGAGAAAATGAGGTTTGATAAAATAAATGAATTGGGATTTTAGAAGTACATACCTAAATCTTGTTAAAGGATTGTCTTCTTCTTCTCTCTCTCTTCCTCTTTCACACGCACACTGTATTGCCACTATAAGTATGAACAAGTATTATGCACTTTTATTTTCTGAAGGTTTCATATTCCATTACATTGATATGTATGTGATATGCTGGACATGCTAAAATGAAATTATGTTATAGTGATTAATTAAACCTGAGAATTTCTATAAAAAAGTTTTATTTAGTATAGAATTGTTTTGATTCCTCAAAAATTATATTTATACTGTTTGTATCTTTAATTATACAATGTTCATCTCTGTGTGTTTACTTGCACTCTTATATCTACTTTCTTAATTCAATTTCTGTATCTGAAACTCTTTTTTTTTTTTGCCCAGTGTATGGGAATTTGCCTTCTGAAAATCAGCTAGCAGACTGGGAATTTGCAATCTCTCAGCATTCAGCCGTACCACAGGGAATTCTGGTATGCTTTACTTTCTTTCTCGTTTAAATAAAAAAAGAAAAAGAAAAAAAAAATAGTATGATTCTAAGTTCTGGTTTTGGTAAATTTGTTTTGTAGGATATAATACAGGCGATGCCTCATGATGCTCACCCAATGGGTGTACTTGTCAGTGCAATGAGTGCTCTCTCCATTTTTCATCCTGATGCCAATCCTGCTCTCAGAGTAAGTTTGATAATTTTAGCTTGATGTAGTGAGTTTTGTAGTTCTCTTTTGATTATGTAAAAGAAAATTCTTCTCTTTCTTATTTTTTATCAGGTATCAATATTTTACAGGTACAAGTATAATGGCATAGGTTTTATATATGTACTGTTACTTGACATTTCTTCTATCTTGTGAAAAACTTTCCACACCCAATTTTTCACTAAATTTCAAGGAATATCTCTAATTTAACTTTTGGAAATAAAATTCTGGTATGAATTTCAAGCCACTTGGTGAAGGGTTTCATTGATTGATAAAGAAAAAAAAAAAAACTGTTTTCTATCAGTTTATAGTCACTTGGTAATCGTCAAGGATTTTAACTCCACCACTTATTTTATCCTTGCAAGAAATACTTTGCCTTAAGTCTCATCCTACATTAATAGATTAATGTGTTGTTGGGAAAGTTGGAACAATTTTCCTCAAACTTTTTGTAAAGTGTAATGCTAAATCCACCAACTATTTTATAAACTTTTTACAAACTGCTAAAGGAGCATGTTACATGTCATCTAAAAATAATGAGCTGGACTAATTAGTCAGATTTTAAGTATAAAAATTCATTATAATTTTTAATTATACCAAAAACTTAAACAATTTCTGGTGACTGTTCAGCTCCTCCCTGAGTTCACTGTAGGCCAGCTTGCGTCTTAGAAGCCAAAAAAAAGGCCAAACAGAAGCTCGATCAGCTCGATCTAAAGGAAAATTTATTGGGAAAGTTACACAACCTCTCAAGGCCAAAACCCATGAACTCTTGTGAACTCGCTCTGGTGTCTACGGCCACTGTGTTCGGTGCTTTAGCCTCCGCCTTTGCGATCCGTTTCTACTTCCTACACCCTAAAAAAAGCACTTCCCCCAAACCCACAACAGCTTTGTTTCCACCAATAGCTCTTCTTCCGACCCTTTTGATCCCTCCAAAGGCAAAGAGTTTTTTTTTTTTTTAAACGTTTTCATATACTTATTCATCTTTTTGGGTATTGGCCAACATTTGTAAATCATTAATTGATGTTCTCTCAGTTCCTTTGGAGGCCATCCACCCATTGGCTTAAAAGCCAAAAGTGGCTGAGCTGAGATGCAAGTTTGCCGACAGTGAACTTAGGGCCGAGATGAACAGTAATTGGAAATTGGAACTCTTAAGTTTTGGTGTAGTTAAAAATTATAATAAATTTATAAACTTAAGGTCTGATCATTTGGTCCAGCTAATTTTTTTTAGCTGACGTGTACAATGCAACTTCAGCTGTCTGAAAAATAGTTTGTGATTGTAGTATTACTCTTTTGTAAACAAAATTGTTATAGGAAAGCAACTTTCTTTTCATTTCACATTTATTTCGTGCAATTATTCTTTGATGATTGAACAGAGCGTATGTATTTTCCCAGAGTTAGGGTTGATGTAGTTTTTATTTTATTTTTTGCAATTAACCTGATTCATTGATTTACTTCATTGAGAACCAACAAATAATCACCTAGCGTTGGCAGATGCAGTTGTCTAAACATTTTTAACAAATGAAGGTGGTTATTGGAATTGTGGAAAAATTGCACCCATTATCCTTTCTTATTTGGAGAATGTTACAACAGCATTTACTATTAGCCAATGTTCATTGTGTATTTAATTTAATGACAGCCTTAGTTATTAGTGGCACCCACCTTTTACATAAATATCGATCTCTTAGTTTCCTTGTTTCAGTGAAGGTATGAAATTTTGATATGCTGAGGTGTTATTGTGTACATCTATATGTTAATTTGTGATTTATTGCCAGATGCTTTTTGACATTTCTGATTATTTGTTGATCCAGGGCCAAGATCTTTACCAGTCGAAACAAGTGCGAGGCAAACAAATAGCACGTGTTATTGGGAAGGTTTGGTTATTCAATTTACTTTCTTTCTTTTGGCTTTGTGCCTTAACTGAGATGGTTCAATATGTATCAGCTGTCATGTTGCAAGTTGTATAGCCATCCAGTTAAAGTTTGGTAGTATGCCGGCTGCTATAGGCTTACTTTGCACTTATTTGGCGTCTTCCCACTAATTTATATGTAAAATCAATATTTACTTGCAGGCACCAACCATTGCAGCAGCAGCTTATCTGAGGTTGGCAGGAAGGCCTCCAGTTCTTCCTTCCAGCACCCTTTCTTATGCAGAGAATTTCTTATCTGAGGATGGCTTCTTCCTTTTTGGTTGTTCTTGGCTTCAAATTCTGTGACATTTATGTTCTCTTACGTAACAATTCTTTTTTTTTTTTTTGATGAGCTCTTACGTAACAATTCTTCTTCTCATTCCATTCGATTATGATATACTTTTTTTTTTTTTGAGAAGGTAATATATGGTAATTAAAACTTAGAAAGGTAAAAAAATTAAAGCTACCTTACGATTTTATTTACACCTATAAGCATGTTTAACCCGTTCATTTTTTTTTTTTGAAAGAAATTAAATTTGAAAACCTTAATTATGTTTATTTATTTATTTATTTATTTTTTCCTTCTCTAACCGGCAGTATTTTTAATCACCAAGCTTGTAACTTGTTTATTGATCGGGCGAAGATTTTTATGGGTATCCATCGGAAAAAATTGCCAAATGCCATTTTCAGGCAAAAAAAGCAGCATTATGCCCTCTTTCCCAAACTAATTAGGGAAATGCCCTTCTTTTGAAACTCGATTTTCTCAAAATCGAGTTAAGCCCTATAGTGTCATTTTTAAGGAGCCTATAGTGACGTTTTAAGGACCTGTAGTGGCGTTTTGTAACTCGAGCTCCATGAACTCGAGTTATAGGTAAAAAAAGGGAAAAAAATTGCATGTAACTTGACTTCATGGAGCTTGAGTTACAAAATGCCACTATAAGTCCTTAAAACGTCACTATAGGCTCCTTAAAACGCCACTATAGGGCTCCAGAAATTTTTTTTTTTTATAACTCGATTTTGAGAAAATCGAGTTTCAAAAGAGGGGCATTTCCCTAATTTGTTTGGGAAAAGGGACAAAATGCTTCTTTTTTTGCCCGAAAAGGGCATTTGGCAATTTTCTCTGGTATCCATCTAATAACTTATGTATCCTTCTTCCTTCATTGATGGCAAAAATCCTGTTTTTGGTCTATATAATATATACATATATAAAATTATAAATTATAGCATCTCTCAGAAATCTAAATCAAATCATTATTTCTTCCAAAGTGCATAATATCAAACAATTCAAATGCAAAATATGCGGTACCTCCATTTTTTTTCATACATGTTACTTGTTATTATTTCAACATGTGTAGAGCTGTAGATTATATTGGATCCAACATTGCGACTACCATCATTGTTGATCAGTCAGGCAAAGGAAACTTCAAGTTATTATATATATCAACTGAGAGGATTATGGGGGTTTTATGTCAATCATGAAATTTAGGAAATGTAGTATGGAGAAGGGAATGTGGTGAAAAAGATATGGAACTTAAGATTTTTTGGCCTCACTGAGGTAGAGAGCAGAGTGGTTGAATGTGAGCTTGGTTCCCTAAGATGAAGATCGAAATCTAGTGGTGACAAAAAAGGAAGAGGAGAGAGAGGGAGACAAAGACAAAGAGAGAGAGATACCAACATTGGGGAGATAGACAAAGAGAGAGAGATACCAACGTTGCCAGTTGCCAATGATCGGACATTATCAATATTTAACATATTAGGACAAATTACAACTTATCCACTTGTGGTTTGACTGAAATTTAAGTTACCTACTTATAGTTTGCAATTTGACACTTTACCCACCTGAGGTTTGACTAAAATTTAAGTCGCCTACCTGTGGTTTGAAATCTCATGATGCAAGTGTTCCGCTGTATTCTTTTTTATCTTATTTGATTTTGTATTTTTATGTTTTTTGTGTTTTTGGAGGAGAGAGACATAAAAGTGAAGCAAAATTATATATTTAGCCATGTTTTTAACAGAGGTGGGTTATAGAACTCTAACTGAGCTAACCTCAGGTGGGTAAAATAACAAATTTCAAACTGCAGGTAGGCAACTTAAATTTCGGCCAAACCATAGGTGGGTAAGTTGGAATTTGCCCTTAATATTAAGTTACATGCAATGTTAAAGGTAATATGTCAGTGATCCACTCATTTGTTAGGATTAATGACCTAAAATCCTGTTGTATTATACTATTATGTTGTGTATGACATTATGTACAACATCGTGTATTAAAATAATAAAATTTGTTTTATTGTCCAAAATTGTTAGAGATATATTAGACATATTAGCCCAATGTAATAGGCCCAAGACCATACTTGCTATGTACTCATGTTATGATTCATTGTAACATAAGCTATTGTATTTCTCGTGTTCTCGTGTTCCTATTCTATGCTTCCTCTTTCGCATTCACATCCACTCTAGTATATACAACATGGTATACACATCACGTTGCTAATTTATTTAACATGGTATCAGAGCCAAACTTCATTCTTGGCATTAAGCAAAATATCTCTAGCAAGCAAAGAAGATTCCCACCTGAACACCACCATCAGAAACCACAGATGCTTGTCTGTTGGATCTAGACTCCACGACATCATGTAGCCACCATGGCTCCCTACTGTGTCCAAGATCAACAACCAAGCAACCCGTGACTTACTTCTCAAATTTGTGCACATCAAGCCTTCACCTGATGAAACCAACCACACAGGCGTGCTCCACGGCCTCCCGCGACCAAAACCTAGGAACCCGGTCTCCATCAGTAGCTGCATGCGCGGTCACTGGCTCCGGCGAATCATCCACGTGCTGCTGAAGATTCTTAACTCCTAGATCGACCATTGGACATATACGTCACCATGTAGGCCTCGTCGTCTGCTGATCTACGACACCCAAGAATCTGGCCCTCAACCGACCTTACATGCGCTCTCATGTGCCTTCTAGATTTTTGGCCTCGCCTCCACATTCCAGTCGACATTGCGCCAGTGAACATTACAAGCGCCAAAGAACACTCAGCTGTCATTTAACGTCATACGATGACGTTGTAGACACTGCATTTTGTACCCCTTACGACTCGGGCCCTCGTTCCCCAACTATGCTGAAATTCTAAGGCTCAAGATTGGTTTAGGGCCCAATCAGATTACAAATTGACTTGAGAGATGCTAAAATGGAAAATATAACTTTTTATGAGCAAATAAATCTATTTTTAGAAAATAAAAGGCCAAGGAAACCCTCGGCCTACGTATGCAGGCAAGGACCTGCGTACGTAGGTCTAATGCATGTGTACGCAAACACGGACTTGCGTACGTAGTTAGGGTTCTAGAAATTATGAAAGACAACTTTTTCTACATTAATTTTGAGGTTTGGAACGAATCCCACATCGTTTGTGTGAGAGACCACAAAAACTAGGGTGCTCTCAGAAAAGGGGAGAGGTATTGCCTTCCTTTTTCAGGATTATGTGTGGAGTCGCCACTTATTTTTTTGTTACAAAAAGAAAAAAAAAAAAAAAAAAAAGACATACACATGGTACATATCTAAATAATACAACCTCTCATTTATTTGAATGACTTATAATTTGATAACATGAAATATACATGGCTTTGTTTCCTAGATTACAATCTAGTAAAAAATTACAAAGCTTTGTTTTCTAAATTACAATCTAAAAAAGGAAAATTACAAGACTTTGTTTCCTAGATTACAATCTAAAAAGGGAATGGATAACACACTATCTACGAAGCAAAATCTAGATTCGGAGGCTAGGTTACAGAATGGGAAGGTGTTAGGCACCCATTCTGCCCAGATGGAGTCTGGTCTTCTAGACTCTAAATGACCATTTATATAACCATTCAAATGATGCATGACATTACAATGACGTATTGAAATTCCTAAATTTAAGATTAATTCATTCTTTAAGAATTCGAAATCTGCAATTTTTATTTAAGAAGAAACACAAAAATTGTTGATATTATACAATGAAGAAAACATTTTTTATTATAAAAAGGTTCAGATCTATATTTAATGAAAATACAGATCATTTTAATATGTAGAAAAATTCAGATCCGTATTTAATGAAAATACAGATAAGTTTTTATTCAAAAAAAATTTCAGATCTGTATTTAATGAAAATACGACCAGTTTTTTATTCAGAAAAAATTTTAGATCTGTATTTAATGAAAATACAGATCAGCTTTTATTGTTGAAAAATTTCAGAACTGTATTTAATGAAAATACAAATCAGTTTTGTTGATTTTTTTTTTAAAATGTTTTTTGTAATTTATTGCAAATCTTGAAATTTAAAGGAGAACTAAATCTTAAACGTGTTAATCAACTATTAAACAACAAATTAAACAAGTGAACATGGCAAAAAATATGAACAAGATTGTATCAACAATGAATAAAATCAAACATACATTCTTGAAAATCATGCAATGAACAAAACACATATAACAGATAAGAAAGAAAAGAATAAACAAAGAGTGAGAGTAAGGACCTACTTGCATGAATGTACCCTTCAATGAAAGAAATACTTTAGAAATCAAAGAACTTTAACCTCTTTGAGATCTAAAATATGTTCACTTACAGGAAAGAAATTCTTAAAGTCAAGGCTTCCAGAACGTTTTTAACGTAAGGGGAGCAAAGAAGTCAGAAAAAGAAGGGCCCTGATTTCTGATGTTTTTCTCCTATTCATAGAGGTTGGATGCTTGAAAAACAAGTTGAATAGGATCAGATACGAATTGGATTGCGTCCATATCCCCAAAAATTCGAAATAGATGTGATTTAACTTAATCAGGGCATTTCTGGCCTGGGCCTCGGAGTTGTGCCAATAAGCACTTGCCATATACCGATCGGCACTCCAAGAGTGCCAATTGGCCCTCTTGCGTGCCGAGCCCCACTTCCAATTTTGGTTCAATTTAGACTTTTTTTAGGGATTTTCTGAGTCGGGAATTGCACCTGGACGTTGTATGGACCCGATTTGAGTCCTTAGCCCAAAAAGTAGATGGACCTAGGCCCAAAAAGCCCAAAACAATGAATTTGTAGAGAGTGGGTTGAAAAACTGGGTTAAAGTGGGTTGGACAACAATACAGTGGGCTTAAAAGATAAAAACAAGAAGATAGATTGATTTCAACTAAAGAAAGTCGTCCTCGGCCAGGTTCGAGGAGATCAGTTCTTGTATATTTACCTTAAGTATGATTACAAGTTTATTTCCTGATTGTTACAGTGTTTCTCTCTTGATTTTTCGATCCCTCTTTAATGGAGGGCCTCTTACGTTATATAACTCCCTTTGAATCATCTTGGCCTTCCACTTGTCTAACATCCAAGCCACCACTTGAGAGCTTGTCCCATCGTTCACTCTTACAGGCCCTTTGTGAGTTGGGGCAACCAAGGTAGCACTGTTCAGGGGTTTTCTCAACATAAATGCGGCCAGAAAGTTAGTTGTAGAGCATTCAATGCGGTGGCAGTAGTTTTTCCTTAGGTATTCCTAGCTCTTATTCTTCCCGTACGCTCATAGTGCATGTCTTTACCAATAGAACCTCCTGGTACGTCACCCTGGATGGCAGGAGGCATACCTTGATCTTCGTTGCGTTTAGCCGAGGGGATGTTTCTCCTCGAACACCCTCCCCCGACCATTACGGTCATAGTTTTCTCGTGAGGTTCTAAGTATTACGTCTCTCTTGCTATTGATCCATTCTCGGACCATTGTAACTCCTCGGACAAGGCCCAAGGCCCAATATATACTTGGGCCTGCGTCCCTACAATAGCCCTTTAAAACTCCAGTTTTTCCCTCCTATCCGAGGAGAAAAGGTGGGGTTTTGATAATTAAGAGTTAAAACCATTCACTTCCTTGGTTTACACGTGTGGGAGTACCGTTTTGCGCGCCCCATAACCGTCTCTGACGCTTCGGAGCCAACGATGCATCATTAATTGCTCCAGGTGGCACTTTGTTCCCCGCATCCAATGGTGAGACACAGATCCTACGGTTAACATTTCTCCTTAAATTTTGAGCGGGATAACTCCCACTTAATTCCACCCTCTATATAAGACACCCGGGGAAATCATTTTTCCTCATTTTCACAAGTCTTCAAGCTCTCCAAAGATCTCAAATACTCAGACTTCAAGGCTTTCTAAGTTCCCGAATTTCCCGAGTCCTTTTCTTACAAAATCTTTGAATCTTTCAAGGATTCAAGGATCAATATACATGTCTGTTCTCATAAGTTTCTACCTCTTGAAGCTTTTTTCTCTTCGGCCAATCTCCTCGGCCTTTTATTCTTTGTTATCTTTGCTTAGAAACTTCACCCCTTTCCCTTTAGCTCAACCAAATGGGTAGATTCAAGCACCTCGTAGACTCTCCTGCCGGTATGGAGGGTTTTAGAGCTAGGTATCACATTTCGTAGGAAGTAGCCCTACAATATTATGCTCTTGACCAAATAGTCACTGATAGAAAGGAAGGGGAGGTTGTCATTCCTATGATCGCTTTCATAGAAGGAGGAATGACCCTTCTTATGGGTTGGGTGACCCGAGACTATCTGATCAACCATAGGTTGACTCCCCATTAGTGCGCCCCTAACCTATTTAGGGTCTTGGGTAGCGTAGACGCTCTCAACGAGCAGATGGGCTTGAGACTCACGTGGCATGATGTTGTTCATATGTATGTGTGCCACAAGCTCTCCGGCGCGGGATATTACCTCAAGTCTTGGTTAGACATCGTTAGACTGATATCGTGTCTCCCTAAGTCCAACAAAGGCATGAAGGATGATTACCTGATCGCCTCCAGGGAATGGCACGACGGTTTTCATTGCCCAACTCAGGAGGGAGATCCAGGTGGGGTACCCTAGGTTTAGGTCCCTCGGCATGGGATTTAGCTCCTTTAGCTTTACCATCTTTTCTTTCTAAAACTTTGTTTTACTTCGACGATGGATTTCGATAATCTGACCATGGTTTGCTCCTTGGATGTTTTTGCAGATAAAGCACACGTTGCTCTCAGACTCAGTCTTGTCAACGTCGCGGCTCTCAACAAGGTGCTGCGGTTCGAGATTTTTGTGAGTGAAGATGGGCAATTGTGAGCCGTCCACTTAGTATTGGACTTCAAGCCCTTGTCAAATGCATTCTAGAACGCGGGCCAAGCAATAAGGGTAGGTGATCCTAGAATCCACCGGATAGATGTCTCATGGCCCAATTTTTTGGCTCAGGAAAACCTCCCATATGTTAAACTACTTCCTCAATGCTTTCCCCGAGAAGTAGCTGCTCCGAGGGAGGAAACAGCCTCCTTGCGTCTATCCTTCGAGGCCAAGATTGACCAATTTCACTTCGAGGAGGACAAGGAAGAAAAGGTAGATCCTATAATCCAACTCCTAGATTCCGAGGACGAGTTAGACAAGCAATCTGTTGCCCACTCTCCCAGGCTCATTATTGCCCGCATAGATCCTAGTTCCGAGGAAGACGAGGAGATGGATATCAACCTGAGGAAAGGACTGAAGGGTCTCCTCGCTGCGAGGAACAAAGGAGGGTCGTCTAATAATGTCCCCAAATCCCAAGTTCCTGCCAATCTCCCACATCCTCCTCCTCTCCCTGTGATTTCAGTTGGACTGCTCCCTTGTCCTGACTTGAAGAAGAAGAGGAAAGTGCAAGAAGTGGAGGAGGGCGAGGTGGTTCCTCCGAAGGGGGTGAAGCAGCCTAAAAATGCCAAAGACAGACGGACTTCCTCTGCAGACAGCAGGGAGGATCCCGTTGGGGCTGAAGTGCGCTGACAGTAGCGCACCTGGGCTCCTTGGTTAGAGTTGGATGGTGCCGCCTTCCCATGGGTCATTTCAGTCCGAGAGTTCCAAAAAGGGCATTCAGCTTACATTGCTGAAGCCCTAGAGCAACCTCTTCTCCTCCCCAAGGACATAGAGGTTGTCAGGCGCATGAGGCAGCAAGACTTATTCTTGTCCCTGAAGAGGGACCTTGCCATGATGAGTTAACTAACACCTCTTTTGAATTAATTGTCAATCTGCACTTTCATTCTTTCCTTTTTTTATTTTTTTATTTTTTTATACATGGGATTCCTTTGTTGTTTTTATGCAGATCACTCAACAAGTTTTTGTGGCCGAGGAGTGGGTCCGGGACGCTCGCAACGAGGCTAAGGCTGAGGCCCACTCCCGCGTTGAGGTTGAGAAGTCCTTGCAATAAAGTAGTTTGATTCCAATCACATTATTTGATTTTTGAATTTATGATCCAAATGATTTTGTTTATAAAAAGCTCTATTCAAATTCATTATTTAAAAAAAATAATTTATGAAAATTTTAAAGTGTTTTAATATAATTAAAAATAACAAGATTACAAAAGATGTTTAATAAATCTCCCACTCAAATTTCTTATTTTTGTGAGAATAATACATGAAAATTATTAAGTGATTATAATATAATTCTATTTAAGGCATGCGAGTAAATAAAATTTATTGTTAAATCCAAAATAAAAAAAATTATTTTGTAAGATAAATAAATATTGTTGTAGGGACTGGGTCTGAGCACTTCTACTGTTGGAAAAGTGGATTCAGGCCCAACTAGCCCTAAACAATAAATTTGTAGAGGATGGGTTTAAGAGCTGGGCCTTAGTGAGGATAGCAACGAATAAACATGGTTATGGGTAAACTGAATAGTAAGAAAACGGGCCTTAAGTGTTAGAATCTGTCCTGGACGTTGGTCCGAAGAGCTTTCTTGTTCTTATTATTTCCTCAATGCTTGGATACAGAGGTTACAAAGATGATACAGGTTGCTATAGTGTTTTCTACTTCCAATCTCCGATCCTTTCTCTGGAGGACCTCCTTACGTTTTATACCCTCTTTAGGTTGATCTTGGCCCTCTATTTGTTGATCGTGCAGGTCAATACTTGAGTACTTGTCCCATCAGCCGCCGTCTCAAACCTTCTGTGAGTTGCAGCAACCAAAGCGGCACTGTTTAGGAGTCATTCCCTCATTAATGCGGCTAGAACGTTAGTTGCGGGCATTTAATATGGAGATGACAGCTCCTCCCTGAATTGCTTTCCCGGGCTCCCATGGCCGACTCACGGTGCTTGTCCTCTTTCTTGGGGCGTTCTACGACACCACCCTTGATGGCGCGCTGCCCTTCCCTTCTATAATCTCGGTACGCCGAGGACATGATTGTCCTCGGCGTTGCTCCTTGGTAGTTAGGACTTCCTTCGTTAGTCCTCGGACGTTTCTTCTTCCTCGGCGTGGGCCTTGGGCCTAGTATAAAATTGGGCTGGGGTAGCCAGATTTATTGACCTCACAATTGTCTAAAGAGTTCTATTTTTTGTCACTTTGAATTATGTTTTTAATATGTTTAGTTTTTATAATTTTCTTGAGTACTTAAAATTTTATTTTCTTCAATTTTTTGTTATGTTTCTTACTTTTATAGTATTTAATTGATTTATGGGATAGAAAAGAGTGCAAAGTCACATAAAATATCAGTTGAAAAGAAAATTGATTTTTTTATATATATATATATATATAATTTTTAGAGTGTGTTAATCCTTTAGTATATTCTACAAGTTTGTAGAATTGTGAGTGGTAAATAATTTTTTTTTTTTTTGAAATTAAACTCCAAAATTTTAGGCAAAGCAAAAATTATCTCATAATAAGTTAAAAATATATTACAAATAACATATAAATACTTTATTTAAATTCCATTTTTTATATAAAATTTGTAGATATATTATATATATTGTGGGAGGGAGATTTGTCTTAGACCCCCAAGAATGGAATTGTTCACTTTGGGAATGGGCCGAGGAGACCGATGCCACCCTCACGAATTTGTTCAATCCCACATCGGGGAGAGACGCCTCCCACTCATGCCTTATAAGTCTTTAGCCTAAGTATGAGTGTACCACTACTACACATCGAAGATAGATGCCTCCCACTCATGCTTTAAACAGGTAGTCTGTTCTGATCTCCCTACAGCATTTTGGCACAGAAAGAGGCATGAAGTACCTCTTCCCTATGTCAAAGACTTCAATGAAAAGAACATCCCTACCAAATCTCGACCCATCCAAATGAATCAGGAACTTATGAATATTTGTAGAACGGAAATTGATGATCTCCTTCAAAAGGGAATCATCAGACACTCTAGATCCCCCTGGTCTTGTCCAGCCTTTTATGTTCAGAAAAATGCTGAGTTAGAAAGAGGTGTCCCTAGACTTGTCATCAACTAGAATGGATATGGTATCCTATTCCCAGCAAAAAAGATTTAGTTAATAGGCTCTATAAAGCGGTGATCTTTAGCAAGTTTGATATGAAGAGTGGATTTTGGAAAATACAAATCAGAGAGTCTAATAGGTATAAAACAGCTTTTACCACATCTTTTGGCCATTACAAATGGAACATAATGCCCTTTGGTCTTAAAAATGCACCTTTTGAATTCCAGAATATTATGAATGAGATTTTCAATCCATTCTCCAGTCATGCAATTGTGTACATTGATGATGTGCTCATTTTTTCTGAATCTTTAGATCAACATTGGAAACACCTGAGAGCATTCCTTCATACCATCAAGCTCAATGGTCTTGTTGTTTCAGCCCTAAAAATCAAACTTTTCCAAACTAGAGTTCGTTTCTTGGGATTTGATATTTATCATGGTGTCATCAAACCCATTAATAGAGCTATTCAATTTGCTGAAAAATTTCCTGATCAGATCTTAGATAAGACCCAGCTTTAGCATTTTCTAGGATCTCTCAATTATATCTCTGATTTCTATCAAAATCTCAGGTAGCAATGCAAACCTCTTTTTGATAGACTTCGTACCAATCCATCCCCTTGGACTCTAGCTCATACAACAATTGTCCAAGAAATCAAAAAATATGTCAAAACTCTTCCTTGTCTGGGAATCCCCTTAGTCAATTCCTACAAGATTGTCCAAACCGATGCCTCTAACACAAGTTATGGTGGCATTCTCTTTCAGAAAATCACTCTAACTACCCCTGAACAGATAGTCTGTTTTCATTCGGGAATATGGACCCCTACTCAGATAAATTATAGTACTATTAAAAAAGAAATCTTATCTATAGTACTATGCATCTCAAAATTTCAAAGTGATCTTTGAAATCAAAAGTTTTTAATCAGAATTGATTGTAAATCTGCAAAACATGTTTTAGAAAAAGATGTTCAAAACATTGCATCAAAACAAATTTTTGCAAGATGGCAAGCCATCCTTTCAGTTTTTTATTTTGACATAGAATTCATTGAAGGGTCTTAAAACAGTATCCCTGACTTCCTTACCCGTGAATTTTTGCAGACTCCAAACCAGCATGTTCGAGAAAAAACCTGTACAACCCCAACCCTCAAAGTTGCCTAAACAACAACTCCCCACCGGTACTGGCCAAGCACAGAGCCCTAGCTACCAATTAGTACCTGTCTCCCCCTCATCAGTGGCCACCAGATACTTAGTATCCACAATTCCCAAACCAAATTATGTGAGACCCACATATGGCCAACCCAGTTATAGTTCAGTATTAGCCTCCCTTGCACCCAGAGCCCTCACCCTTTATACAATAGAAGATCCTTTTGGCCCCTTGCAATCCCAAAAGCCTTCTTCTTCCCAACCGCCCAGAAAAGGAAAATCTTCCTATGTTAAAAAATCCTTTATCCAGCACATCTCTTATATTGAGTCTCATTTAGCTCATATAAAAGATCCCTTAACTATGGCCATGGAAATTCTTCCCTTAGAATGGCATTATCTCCCCAAAAGCCCAGAGAAAAATATTAAGTACTACAAGAACATTCTCATCCAAGAAAAGTCTGTTCGAATAGAAAATATCATGAGTAGAAGTGACCCTCAAGTAGTCCTCTACCACAAATTTGTCATTTTAAATTTTATCAGTTGTAAAGAATGGGGAACCCACCCCTCTCTTCTCAGAAATCTCACAAACATAGACCTCTACTATAGTTATTATGACTATGTAGATGCCTTTGAAAAAGTCATTTTCTTCCAGAATAAGAACTTTGACCACTCATGGTTTTTAATGTTTGACAAAAAATTTTCAAGTCAGCTCCCCATGTGGTTCATCAAGTGGTGGGAAATGTTTGGATCAGTTCCTCAGATTTTCCTCGAACCCCTCCAGGATGCTCTTCGATATTTCAGTTACAGAATCAAGCTCAGTCCTTTCAATCTCCAGTTTCCTGCCATCTTGCATATGACAATCAGATACAGAATCCATTGGATTAGCATGTGGTCTTATACAATTAATAAGAATTTATTAAACAGGGAATTTTTAGTCAAATGGTGGGATAGTCTCAAGATCGATCAGGTCATCAATCAACTGCATAAGGATTTCCCTCCTCCAGTTTAGAAAGCCATTGCTCAAAGTCCAAGGTCTCAGTCTAGCCTAGACTCCATTCAAGTCACTGGAAAATCTAGCCAAGAACTCAAAGACCTTGCCTAGCAACTGCTCCTCCAGTCAGAGCATTTAGAGTTAGTAGAAAAAGCTTCTCCTGCCTCTTCTGAAGCCTCCATTAATCATGATCCTCGTGATCCATTATTTCAAGATTCCCAAGACCCTTATGATGGTTACAATTTAGATGAAGATTAACATAGTTCTGATGACAAGTCAAGAGCAGTACCTGTCACCAGTCACTACTATTTAACTTACAAAACAGAGCACTATTCATGAACAGTAAAAGATATTCTTCATGAGTAGTCCAAACTCCTTTTCAGAAACAGAACACTATTCATGAACAGTAAAAGATATTCTTCATGAGTAGTCCAAATTTCCTTTTCAGAAGAATCAAATGCTTTCGGTGGAAAAGAGTTTTCCCCCAGAGTAAAAGCATTTTACCTTCCGGATTTTCAGCATCTTTTCAGAGGATCCAAGGCTCCCTCCAGCCTATTTAAGGAAGCCAAAGTTCCATTCTATGGCAAGTCCAATTAGAGTCCCAATTGAAGAATCTTCAGCAAATAAGCCTTTTCTTTTACAACCCAAAACTTGTAATCCAAATGGCAATCCTTTTACATTTCACTTGTCCTGTAATCGGCCTTCTTTTCTTTTTAAACTTGTAACTTACCCCTTTGTGGTATTAGAGCCAAGTTGGCCGGTAATAGTTGTAAGTAAGGTTGATGGGCCGGTTCTCACTTGGGCTCACAATCTATTTGTAATGTGGGCTTTTGATTTCCTACCTTGGGTAGTTCCTAACACAAAGACTCAACAAAACAACCACTCCCTAGGACTTCTTTACTCTCTCTACTACTATTCTTCTGCTGCTCTCTCACTCCCTCTATTCTTTGTTTCCTCCGGAACCATTCAACCCCCTTTCTCCCTTAGTTTCTCATATTTATAGCCCAAAATTTAGTGGAAAGACTATGATTACTTTTATGGTTAGTGCAATAGGAGGTCCAATGTCGTTAATCGTAAGTGGGTGTTTAGGTAGGAGTGGGGTGTGGTGAGAGTGGATTTGGAAATGGTTCCCACTTCAGCAGATATGCTCAGCAGTGATATCCCCTAAGGCACTGCCGGGCATACAGGAGGTGGTGTCCCTGAGCGCATTTCTTCTTGCTCAGGACGTGGTTCACCGAGCAAGGCCCAGGTGGTAGAACAAGGTGCGTGCTATTTGAGATTATCTACTCCTCAGGCTTTTAGCCGATATGAGGCCAGGGATTGTGGCTTTCATGGGCTCGGGTTGTGGCCTTAGGTAGAAAGAGGTTGATGCAATGGGCCACACTGTTGAGTCAGGGTCTAAGGCCCACCTAGGCTTGGGCATCACAGTGCTGTACAATAGCCCTCCTTTGATTCGCGCCCGGCTCTCGAAAGCGAATCAAGGAATCCAAGAGGCAAAAGCTATCCGAGAAGCTTAATGGATGGAAATTGGATGGTTAAGAAACCCATTAATGTGCCCTCAAAAGGCGCGTTACGCCTGACTATTGGTTCAGCCGCCATCATTGTCTGACGGTTCGTGAACCAAGACGGCACGCATGTGGCAGTTAAGATAAGGATTCGTAGGGTTTCCTGATCCATAATTATTACATGCCACTTAATTTCCTCTTCGGCCTCTATAAATAGTCATTTTTGACTCTCTCCTTCACTTTTGCATTCTTCATTTTCTAAACCAGAGACATGAGGGTACGACTTATTTCATGCCTGCCCGACTCAAATAGGAACTCAGCTGGAGAGTTTGTACAGGTGAGCGGCAACTGGCTTGCCGAGGAGCTCCCCTACGCGTTTTCACCGCGCGAAGTTGGTCAGTTGCGTATATACTTTCTTAATTTAATTTTATTAATTTCTCACTTTTCATTTGATCAAGTAATTGCTAATCAATTTTTGTGTTATTTCCGTGTAGAGAGCAAAAGGTTTAAGAAAGATCTCAAAGTAGTACATGTTCGGGACCTAAATTTTGTGCTTAGGTTAGAAATTTTTGTACATTGGGATGGACAACTTCGAGCATCTCATTTGGTCCTTGGTATTGATCCCGTGTATTCTACTTGGCAAGCATTCAGCCAAGCTTTGCTAGTTGACAGCCTCCTCCTTTCATACATCGACGTACGGTATGCAAATTTCCTTCCCCTAAAGCTCACAGTAGGCGAAGCTCGTGACCTTGGTCCGCAGTACACATGTTCGGACAAATTTGCACCCATACGGGACGAGTCAGTTGAACGCATGTCTCAACGCCGCCGAGAACAGGCACACGTGCCTATGCAGCCTGAAGCCCCCGTTCATCCCGAGGCCCCTACTAAACCGAAGGATCTTGTTGAACCTGAAGCCCTTGTTCAGGGAGCCGAGGAAGCAGCTGTCGAATCTATTGACTCTGATACCAAATCTGATTGAGGTCAGGGCATGGTGACACGAAGGACAATGTCGGTCAACCGCTTTGTACCCGGTGCTCGGCCAGCCGCACAACAGCAACCAGCTCAAGGCTATGGTTAAACTCCCCCTCCTCCTCCTCCTCCTTTTTCCGGACGAACTCGGAAAAGGCAACGCACTGTCGATCAGACCCCCATCAGCTCAGGTGATGCGCCCACCAGGACTCCTCCCCAGACATCAAAAGGCATCGTAATCCAGGAGCCAATGACTCAGATTGGGACGAACATGGCGTCCTCCTCCCGAGCTGCACCAGAGTGGCGCACCACATTCCAGTTGGACGACAAGCCTTTTTCTGCGACCGCAAGTGTGTGGGTGTGGGATAAAGGTGAGGGAGGTCGTGTTGCGCAAAGTTTAGTGCACGGCCTCCTTTTACTCGAAGACGTGAATGCTTTTAAGGATGTCACAGATGAGTCCATGGGAAGGAGGTTGCAATGGCACACTATTGTGGTAATCTCTTGTTTCTTAGTTTACCACTAACTTCTACGCATATTCTCTTCCCCCTTTTTTTTATCCTTACCATTGTTGTTTCATTAGGCCATTCAACTGGCTTATATACTTGATAGGCGGCTGAAGGAGCTAGCCGAGGATGCCGGTCGGGAGAAGGCCCTTAAAGACGTGGCCGAGGTGACCACGAAGGACAAAGCCAAGGCTGCCATAACTGGGGAGAAGAAGGCTGCTGCGGTCGAAAAGGCCAGGGTGGCGGCGGAAAAGAAATCTTCGGAGCTGGAGGTTAAGCTGATGGTGACCGAGCAAAAACTAGCGGAGGTGACGAGTTTGAATTCTGAATGGGCCGAGGAGTTGGCGGACTTAAGGGCAGCTCTGGAGGCCTGTGAAAACAAATGGTATAATGAGGGATTCGTTGACACGGAGAACTCTGTAGAGCCTGTCATCCTGGATGCCCGGAAGCTAGGTTTCGAGGAAGGTTGGTTGGCTGCCCTACAGGTCTTGGGGGTCCCTAAGGACTCCCCTCTGAGGAATCCTGGTCAAATCCCCTTCCCAAGTACTGTCCCAGTCGTGCAGAATCCCTTCGGGCCAATTGATAAAGAAGAGACGACAAGTATGAGGGAGCTAGTGGAACAAATTGACTCCCACGCGGAGTTGGTCGATGTGGAAGTCTCCAGTAACCCCCGTGAAATTGACCAACGTGGAGCTGGTGTGTTGAATTTGTTCGATTAAGGTTTATTTGCCGAACACTTGCCTTAATCACTTTTATGAATGCTTAATCCTACATTGTTTCCTTGGCCATATTCTTTTATTTCCCGCCTATATATGTCTTTGTAATGATCAAATTGGGAAGATCTTTTTTGGGCGTGTTTGATGTCCGGGGCTAATTTGAAAGGTAAAGTAAGTCAGCCCCTTGGCAATTGGAAACCCCTTTCAGCACATATTTGCTCTCTCGGGCTGGAAGTATGGTATAGAAAACCGAGACATAGATTCCCCTCAGAATAATTTTTAGTACAAGGTTTCCACTTGCTCAGTGATATCGATCGAGCCGAGAAGCAAGTTTCTGTCCTTAGGATATTTTTAGTAAAAAGGTTTCCACCTGTTCGATGATATTGATTGAATCAGGAGGCAGGTTTCTGTCCTTAGAATATTTTTTAGTATAAGGTTTTCCACCTGCTCGATGATATTGATCGAACCGAGAAGCAGGTTTTCGTCCTTAGAATAATTTTTAGTACAAGGTTTCCACTTGCTCGGTGATATTGATCGAATTGAGAAGTAGGTTTCCGTCCTTAGAATATTTTTTAGTACAAGGTTTCCACCTGCTCAGTGATATTGATTGAACCGAGAAGCAGGTTTTCGTCCTTAGAATAATTTTATACTAGATTTTCTGTGTGCGCCCACCGGAGTTTAATGAGTTAATAACGATAAAATCATAAGTAGTGATGCACCTGCGTGGATAAATATCATCATTATATTAGTTAACAAAATGTACATTTAAGATCTAATTGAATTCACGCCCCAATGTACCGATGATCAGTGATAGAACTTTTTCAAATTATGAACATTCCATGGTCGGGGAAGCGGTCTTTCATTTAAGTCCTCTAAATAGTATGCTCTTGCACCTGCAATGATTGTGACCCTATAAGGCCCCTCCCAAGTTGGAGCCAGCTTCCCAGCATTCGTGTCCCACATATTCCTTGCCGCTTTCCGTAACACCAGATCCCCGGCACTGAATCCCCTGGTGCTCACGTCTCGGTTATATCGCCGGGCAAGTTTTTGTTGATACTCAGCAAGCCTTATAGTTACCGCTTCTCGGTACTCTTCTAGCGAATCCAAACGTTGTGTCAACAATCTTTCATTCTCAGTAGGGGCAAAATCCGCAATCCGAGCACTACATGAATTTACCTCGGCCGGTAAAACGGCTTCCGCTCCATACATGAGAGAGAACGGAGTCTCCCCTATAGATCTCCTTGGGGTTGTCAGATATGCCCACAAAATATTGGGTAGCTCCTCGGCCTACCTACCTTTTGCACCATCTAGCCTTTTCTTCAATCCGTTCACGATTGCCTTGTTAGTAGCTTCTACTTGGCCGTTGCTCTGAGGATACGCCAGGGTGGAATCCCTGTTCTTGATTCCAAGATCATTGCAAAATTCACGGAAGGCCCTACTATCGAATTGCAACCCATTATCGGATATAAGAGAGTCCGGCACCCTAAATCTCGTGACTATATTCTTTCACACAAATTTTTTAACATCCATATCTCGAATGTTAGCTAAAGCTTTCGTCTCTGCCCATTTGGTGAAGTAATCAACTGCCACTAATACAAACCTTCGATTGCCCGTTGCCCGGGGAAATGGGCCAAGAATGTCTAGCCCCCATTGTGCGAAAGGTCAAAGGCTGCTGATCGGATTTAGATGGCCTGCTGGCTGATGAATCAAGGGGGCATGCCTCTGGCACTGCTCACATTTGTGCACATACTCAGCGGCATCTTTTTGCATCTGTGGCCACCAAAATCTCTGAGTCATTGCTCGGTGTGCCAATGAGCGTCCTCGCATGTGACTGTCGCACACCCTATCATGCAACTCGGCCAAGAGTTCGTTTACTTTCTCGGGGTGCAGCATAATAGGTACGGCCCCCCAAAAGACCTCCGGTATAACTTGTGATCTGTCGAAAACCAGTACCGAGGAGCTACTCAGCGAATCCTATTAGCCTCATTTGCATCTTCTGGAATTTGATCCTCAGCTAGGAAGTCAATGATCAGGTCTATCCAACATGACCTAGTTGCTGAAATCATGGCAATGTCAACTCCGCCAGTATCACCACTAACTTCCACATTAATGCTCGGTTCCACTATGAGCTCTACCTTGATTAACCGAGGCACTTCCTCCGTCATCGATGACACCAATGTAGCTAGGGAGTCAACATGTCTATTTTGCGCCGGGGATACTTGGGCCACCTTTACCGTGCTAAACTTATTCATGATTTGCTTTACCATCTGCAAGTATGCTTTCATTCGGGAATCTCGGGCTTCAAAACTGCCCTGCACCTGATTGACAACCAACCATGAATCCGAATAAATCTCTACGTCCCGGGCACCTATGCCTAAAACGGTCCTCAATTCGGCAAGCAAGGCCTCATATTCTGCCTTGTTATTAGAGACCCTGAACCCCAACCTAAAGGAATGTTCCAACCGTATTCCCTCAGGAGTTATGATGACGATCCCGACACCAGCCCCCATGGCACTTAACGCACCATCCACAAATACCCTCCATGGGCGACTCTCCACATGACATACCATTTCCCCCTCGTTCCTAGGGGAGAACTCCGCAACAAAATCAGTAAGCACCTAACCCTTCACTGAACTTCGTGGCCTGTACCGAATGTTAAATGAACCTAACTGGGTCCCCCATTTAGCTATCCGGCCCGTAAAGTCAGATCTCTTCAACAGCGACTGTAAAGGATCTCTTCACTGAAGTAATCTGGCAGCTTTCTCGCAGCGTGCACAAGTGCTAACACCAACTTCTCCAGGGGTAAATATCTTGTCTCGGCATCGACCATGGTCTTACTGATGTAATACATTGGTTGCTATACTCCTCATCCCTTAGCAGCACGGTGCTCACGGCATGATTCGACACCGAGAGGTACATGAACAAATCTTCCCTGGGCTTTGGAGCCGTTAACATGGGTGCTCACATCAAATACTCCTTCAAATCTCGGAAAGCCCCATCACATTCCTCATTCCACTGAAATCCCTTCCACTTCTTCAGAAGTTGATAGAATGGTCAGCAACAATTAGAAAACTTGGAGATGAATCGGTTAAAGGCAGCTAACATCCTGGTTAGTACTTGCACTTCTTTTGGATTGCTCAACAGATTTAGACATTTTACGGCTTCAATTTGATCGGGATTGACCTCTATCCCCCGATTAGTGATTAGGTATCCTAGGAATTTACAAGCTCCCACCCCGAAAGCACACTTCTCGGCATTAAGGCGCAACTTATGTTGCCAAAGCACTTCAAACACCCCCTGAAGATCCTATATATGCTGTACCTCTTGCTTGCTTTTTACAACCATGTCGTCAATATACACCTCAACCGTACGCCATATTTTATCCCGGAACATCCTTGTCATCATCCGTTGGTATGTGGCTCTAGCGTTTTTCAATCCAAAGGGCATTACAGTATAATGATAATTGGCCTCCGAGGAGATGAATGCTGTCTTTTCTCGGTCCTCAGCTGCTAGGGCAATCTGATGGTACCCCTGGTAGGTGTCCAGAAAACTCATCCTTGGGTGTCCATACGTGGCATCTATCAACTGATCGATCTTCGGCATGGGAAATGGGTCCTTCGGGCATGCTCGGTTCAAATCCGTGAAATCTACACAAACCCTCCACTTGCCATTCTTCTTCTTCACCACCACGGTATTTGCTAACCATTCAGGGAAGAGGATTTCTTTTATCGCTCCAGCCTCCTTCAACCTCTTAACCTCTAGCTTAACTGCCTCAACGTGCTCCTTGGCCGACCTCCTTGGTTTTTGCTTCTTGGGAGGAAATGAGGTGTCTACATTAAGCTTGTGGACTATGAATTTGGGATCCACCCCGGGCACTTCATACGGGCTCCAAGCAAAGACATCTATATTTGAATAAGAAACAACAACATTCTTGTCCTATCTTCGCCCCTCATATTTGCTCCTATTTGGAAATACTTGTCAACATCCGGTAATATCTTAACTCTGAGTAGTTCCTCGGCACAGCCAGCCCCCATTCCCTCCCGGGGCTCCTGTAATTGCTATGAAGGACCCTTCTCGACAGTTTCCTTCTGTTTATCCTGCTTATTTTTCCAATCAATTGCGGCAACTAGACATTGCCTTGCCACTTGTTGGCTTCCCCTTACTACAGCAACGCCCTGCTCGGTAGGAAACTTAACCTTCACATGCAAGGTGGACGGAACAGCCCGTATTGCGTGAATCCACGGCCTTCCCAGAATAGCCGTGTACGGGGAAAACGAACTGACCACTATAAATGTCACCATTACCTCCTTACCTTCCATATTCACGGGAAGGGAAATTTGACCCTCGGGAATCACCACCCTGCCATCAAACGAGACTAACGGGGTATCATACTTCGTCAAGTCCTAATTCTTTAAACCGAGCCCTTTGAATAGGTCTAGATACATGACGTCGATCCCGCTTCCCTGGTCAATCATCACTCTCTTCACTAAAAAGCAGCTTATTCGAGTCGTGACAACCAACGCATCATCGTGCGGTTGAATCGTTCCTTCTAAATCATCATCGTTGAAATTGATGGGCTTCCGACTACTTTTCACTCTCTTCTCGGGCGGCTGGTAGTCTGAGCAATTTCCCACGGGAGCCACGGTCAACACTCCTCTTCCGGTTACAGCCGTACTCCTCGGGGCAGCATAGATGACTTCAATCACCCCTAATGGCGATGGGAGAGGATTTCCCCCTTACTGAGCACCTTGCCCGGCACCCCGGTTCCCGGAATTCACTACAAACTCCTTTAAATATCCTGCCTTCACCAGCTGCCCTAAATGATCTTTTAACACCCGATATTGCTTGGTGGTATGCCCCTTGTCTCTGCGATACGTACAATACAAACTTTGGTTCCTTCGTGTCGGGTCACCCCCCATCTTGTTTGGCCATCTGAAATACGGCTCGTTTTTAACCCGGTCTAGAATCCTGTGCACTGGTTCCTTAAATGTCACGTTCACCTCCCCCAGCTGCAACTCCGGCTCCTGTATCCTTAGATCCTTCCGAGGTCTCGACTGAAAACCGCTCTGCCGAGGACGAGTTACTAACGATGCCTTACCCTTACTCTGTAGCCTATCATCCTCCAGGCGCTTGTATTCCTCAATACGTCTCATGAGCTGCCTCATATCCTCGGGAGGCTTCTTTGTCAACGACTCCTGTAGTTTGGAGTCCTTGGGCAACCTCATCCTAAAGGTACTCGCAGCAATCTTCTCATTGCCTCCACCGATCTCATTATAGAGCTCCCAATACCGACTGGGATAATTGCGAAGGGTTTCCCTAACCCTCAACTTCATGGATAGTAATGCATCCATCGGTTGCGGTACCCGGTTACATGTCACGAACCGAACATCGAATTCTTGGATCAACTCGGCAAAACTGTGAATAGAACCTTTCCGTAACTCGTTAAACCATCTCAAAGCAGTGGGCCCAAGGCTTGAAGGGAATACCTTGCACATCAACACATCGTTATGAGCGTGCAAGGACATCATTTGGATGTAATGGCTGACGTGCTCTATTGGGTCCGTTTCCCGTCGTAGGAATTGAACGGGGGTCGAGTAAACCTGTTCGGCATTGGGGCTCGCTCATTGTCATCCGAGAACGGAGACCGAGTGGCTCTATGTAAGGTGCGGCTCATAGCATCTATAGCGGCATTGTGGGGCCGTCGCTCCTCTGGTGAGTCTGAGCCATGGTCAGCGTACTCGCGTGATCGTGAACGGTCTCGATGTCGACGTGACTCACGGGAATGGGAACGATCCCTGCATTGTCGTGACTCCTGAGAATGGGAGCAATCCCGGCGTCGACGGGAACAAGACTAATTGGATCCCGCCCCATATCGATTTCCCCCACTATCAGCTCTTTTTTCTTGGCCATCTCAGTCCCTTCTCTGGTGCCTACCTCTTACCTCCAACTCCAAATCTCTCACCAGTCTGCGTAACTGCTCCAGCTCCTCATCTCTCTCATCCAATTGCCCTTGCCCCGAAGCGCCTGATATTGTTCGGTGAGTTTGGTACGACCCTTCTCCAAGGCCGGACCGCTCTTCCTCTTGTTTGTGATCCCTGTCTTCACGCCTCTTGTGCCTTTGTTCCCACCAAGTGGATCCCCGAGAAGACCCCACAGAACCACTTTCGGTGCAGCTTCCCGATCATCTTTCAGACATTTTCCCGAGCGTGAGTCTCAGCTAAACTACAGCACTGTAGGAGATTCCCATAGACGGCGCCAATTGTGCGTGCCAAAAGTGAGGTTGATGGGTCCGTTCTCACTTGGGCTCACAATCTATTTGTAATGTGGGCTTTGGATTTCCTACCTTGGATAGTTCCTAACACAAAAACTCAACAAAACAACCACTCCTTAGGACTTCTTTACTCTCTCTACTACTATTCTTATGCTGCTCTCTCACTCCCTCTATTCTTTGTTTCCTCTAGAACCATTCAACCCCCTTTCTCCCTTAGTTTCTCATATTTATAGCCTAAAATTTAGTGGAAATACTTTGATTACTTTCATGGTTAGTGCAATAGGAGATCCAATGTCGTTAATCGTAAGTGGGTGTTTAGGTAGGAGTGGGGTGTGGTGAGAGTGGTTTTGGAAATGGTTCCCACTTCAGCAGATATGCTCGGCAGCGATATCCCCTAAGGCACTGCCGGGCATACAGGAGGTGGTGTCCCCGAGCGCATTTCTTCTTGCTCAGGACGTGGTTCGCCGAGCAAGGCCTAGGTGGTAGAACAGGGTGCGTGCTATTTGATATTATCTACTCCTCAGGCTTTTAGCCGATATGAGGCCAGGGATCGTGGCTTTCATGGGCTCGGGCTGTGACCTTAGGTAGAAAGAGGTTGATGCCATGGGCCACACTGTTGAGTCAGGGTCCAAGACTCACCTGGGCCTGGGCATCACAGTGCCGTACAATATATATATGTAATCAAAACTTATACAATTTAATATGAGAGATAGTATCTAAATAAAACATATGAAATTATAGAAATTAAAAAGAAGAAATTAGACTAAGAAATTCTCAATAATTTTAGTTTAGTTATCTCCTACCAAATATGAAAAATTTGCTCAAATTTTTAGGTGAATAGTAAACACACAATTATGTACGACCTTGTGTGTATATGTGTGTGTACGCGCGTGTGATTTGAATTTTATATAATTTTATTTTGGTCCTAGAGGTTAGCCCCCCAAGTTAAGAATTTTAGCTCTGTACCTGCATCTTCCTTTTGCCTTTGCTTTTATTTTCAACTATTTGGTTTATTTTCAAAAAGCCTTAGAAAGGATATTATAGCATTGTAGAATATTTTTACTTTTTAAAAGACAAAAAAATTCTGGCACTTTTGTTAAAGGGTGTTGTGATAATATATATATATATATATATATATATATCAAATTATTTAAGCTTGCAGAATTTTTTTTTCTTGATCCTGTTAAGAGAATTAGAAATATTTTCAATGAGTTAGGTCATTGGATGAACGAGGGGTGAGAAAGTAAGGTTTTTTTATTTTTTTTTTTAAACAAACACACACAGGAGAAAGGAGAGAGAAAGTAAGTTTTGAGTCTTGATGGAGTAATTAATAAATAAATGAACACGGGTACAAATTTTTTAGAGAAAGGGGAAGATTGCTAGGTACAGGTGGCATTGAACAAGAAAAATATAGTTCACCTATGGATACAACCATTCTTACTCCCAATTTTATAATTTATTGACTTGTGAGATTGTAAGTGTGCAGCATAAAGTGGTGGGTCACACAAGACAGAAAATGTTGACCATTCACAATCATACAAATCAACAAATTATAAAATTAGGTATGAGATTAGTTATATCACTAGAATTATTCATAAAAACAAAATCATTTGGATCACAAATTCAAAAATCAAATAATGTGATTGGAATCAAACTACTTTATTGCAATTTACATTATATATACACACAAAATTTCTTAGTGGGAGAAGAAACAGCTCAGAACTCAAGTAAGGACTACCCTAAACTATTCAAAGCACCAAAAATTAACACGTGTTTCAGATGCATACAGGATACAGCTCCAAGCTTGCCTTATTTTTCCATCAATATATTCTTCTTCCATGAATGAATCAGCATTGAACCATGCAGCTAGCGTTTTAAGTGCATGGACTTAATCAACCATATTGCAGATAATATATAGTAAGAAAATGAGAAGCAAAAAGGATTCGGGACTATGACTGTCAATGAAGCAAAATAGCAAAAAGAGAGGAAGAATTTGACCATTTTTAAAATTTATTTTTAAATTAAGAATGCTTTTTTGATGAACTTTAAATTAAATTAAGAATGTTGTGCTAATATAATTTAAACACTTTAAAATTTATTTTTAAATTAAATTAACGGTAACTTAACCGAGTCCTTGTTGGGGTGTTTGGACTTTACGCAAGTGAATATAAAAGAAAGGGATTGAGATCCAGTGCAATAATACCTAAGGTATTGCACGGGGTGCAATAGCACAAATCTCAACTGTATATTTGATCCAAAGCTCATTATTTTGACACGTAATAGATCCAACTTGGCAATCCGTGTGCTTTCAATTTCTCCCACTTACTCTTTTTCATTTCAGCTACCAAATTGGCCAAAATGGCCAAATACCACCTTTTTTTTGAAATTTTTAGCAAAAAAACACTGTTTCAAAAATAAATGGCAATCTACCACTTTTTCTAGTACTCGAGTTCACCAAACTCGAGTACCCTATTTTATAGTTCCACCGTGGCACTGCTGAGCTGGAAAATGGGCGATTAAAAAAAATAATGTGGTACTCGAGCTTCGTAAACTTGAGTACCATGCAACACAATACTCGAGTATACCAGGCTCGAGTACCTTTTATAAATAAAATGCAGATAATTTTATTTCTACGGTACTCGATTTCACCAAACTCGAGTACCGTGTAAATTTTTTTTGTTTTTTTGTTTTTTTTGTTTGGGGATAATCGACAAACAAACATAAAGATAAAAATAAGTGGCTTTTTTATGTTTTTATTTATTTAAATAGAAGCATTGTAAAATATAGAGATTTTAATTTCAAAATATGAATTTTAATTTCAACATTAATTAAAATTATTCATTGTTTTCTCCTAAAAATTGTTCACTGTTTTCTGTATAAACTATTTCTATGATTTTGCATAAAATTATTTTTTGTTCAGCATTATTTAAGAAATTGTTCACTCTCTTTTCTGCATAAATTATTTTCTGTTCACTGTTTAAAAAATTGTTCACTATTTTCTCATAAAACACCTAGTGAAATCGTGTTTTCTAAATTTAAACGCCAAATCTGAATGCTTTTTCATGTTTGAATTTCACAATAATCGAATATATTTTTCTGCATTGATAAAATCTGTTTCTACATTAATAAAATTTGCTCTCTACACATCATATTTACTGTAT
>JARYZH020001203.1:0-36484 GCA_030021035.2 Notholithocarpus densiflorus
CTATTTAAATTGACTTTTGTAAGTTCATAAGAACATGCATTTTGATTTAATCGTTACTAAGGAGTTCCTCTCAAAATAAATAAAAAAAGCTAGGAAGTTGGGTTAATAATATTAGATATTTACCCGTCGAAAGTGTTTTTCAGAACAAACCCGGACAGATTAGCAGCTTCAATGATAGCTGCCGTTCACCTAATACATGAAAGTTAGGTTTTAATTTTTACAAAACCTAGCTTTTAGATCTTCTTTTCTCTTAATTTTTTAGTTTTTTATGTTTTGAGATGAGAGAGATATAAAAGGGCAATTAAAATACAAATTTATACTTATTTTTAATAGAAGTGGGTAACGGAAGATAAACGGAGTTAATCTCAGGTGAGTAAAGTGCCAATTTTTAAAACACAGGTAGGCAGGGACGGAGCTATTCTTGGACCTATTCTTGGACCTGGGGGCAGTGCCCCCCCCCCCCCACCGCCCCAAGATTTTCAAAAAAAAAAAATTAGTATATATATAATATATTATTTTTAGCAATTTTTTTCAATAAAATTGCACTTTACCCCCTTAACAATATTATTGATATTTTTAAATGCTATAAAAAAAAAATTAGCCAACCAATAAAAATTAAGCCCAAAAAAAAAAAAAAAAAAATCAGAGCCGGTTCTAATTAGATATCTACCTAGCCTAGGAGTAGGAAACACCCAACTTACCTCACACATACTATAAAAGGGAAAAAAGAAGGGGATTTCTAAACCATTCCTACAAAAAAAAAAAGAAAAAAAAAGAAAAAAAAAGAAAAGAAAGGGAAAACCTAATTTACGGCTGAACACAGAGGAGAGGAAATCGGCAGCGGCAGAAGCAAAGGTAGTCAGCCAGTCAGGGATAGGGATGCTGAGCGGCTAGGGCTTGGGAGCCTGGGGGCTGGGACGGAGAGACCTGAGACTCAAAGACATATTATAGAAAGAGTCAAAAGAGAGGTAAATAAAAATTGAACCAAGACCCATCTTTCATCTTTGTCTTTAGCATTCTTTTATAATTGAAAAAGTTGCATCTGATCTGACAAACACAACTAAACACGCAACAGTCAACAAGCCATTAATATTTTGTAATTTTTTTTTGGTTGTAGTTTTGTCTTTAACAATAGTGAATAGCCTGTGTTTTGTGATATTTTTTTTTTGTAGTTTGGTCTTTAGTGTTTTTGTCTTTTAGTTAGTGTCTTTTAAAACATTAAAGTTGGATAAATAATTAAAGAGATTATTTGTAACTTTAAAATTTATTGGTTAATTGTTGAATGTTTGTGTGCATAGTATTTGTTTATTGTGTGTAATGATTGTAGATTATTGACCATATAATAACATAATAATTTCAAATTATATTTTATTTGTAGATTATGAAAAAGTCAACTACCATATTTGATTTTTTCAAAAGAAAAGTTTCAAATGATTTAGAAGCTAATACTAGTGGTGCAACATTGCCAACCACTAATGTTGAGGAAAATCATAGATGATTTCGAAGATTTAAAAAAACGGCGAGTTCCATTTTCATAAATAACTGTATTGTAATATCTTAAAAAATAATAATTTTGTGTATTTTTCTTTGTTGATGGTTTATTAAATGAATGTTTATTTGGAGTTTTAAAATTTTTTTTGTTTATACTTTTGCCCCCCCCTAACTCCAAGTCGTAGCTCCGTCCCTGCAGGTGGGCAAAATATTTTTCGAAAAAATCACAGGTGGGAAAAGTGTAATTTCCCCATAATATTATTATAAGTTGATTGCTTCTCTTCAAATCATCAATCAGTAATTAATAATCAATCAATAATATATATATATATATATATATATATATAAACATAGATTTCATGTGGGAGAGTATGAGATTCTATCTTTTTGAAGATTCTCTCACATTAAAAGATAATTACTCTTGTTTTCAAAAAAAAAAAAAAATTACTCTTTGTTTATTGAATAGATACTTTTTTTTTTTTTTTTTTGAGAATCTATTTATTGAATAGACACCAATTAAAAGATATTGACTCTTTTTATACTACTAGTTAGGGTGGCACCTGCAAGGCACGTGCTACCTCTTGAATAAGAAAATTAAAATAAAATTTCTATTCGAAGAAGTATGAAACTATATACATAAAAAAAAAAAATGTATGTCATACAAAGTTAATCTTATTCGTATAATAATTTTAATAATTAATCACATACAAAGTTATTGTAGCTATTTAACATATAAATATCTATTTTATTATAATAGTTTCTTAGTACTTATTTGCTAAAGGTAATATCCACTCACTAAAAACTTCTAAAAATGATAATGAATATCATCATTTTCCAACAATAAGCAACTGATTTTTGCTAAGACATTGTCACAATATTTAAATTTTCGTAATGAATGATATAATATGCTACAATTCAAGCTCTTCATCAAATACCTTCAACCATACACAATGAAAATTTCATTATCCATACTTTCTTCTTTGTCATTCTACATGAGTCTAAGTGCAATGTTTAGCTTACTTAGTTTTTAATGAACACCCATTTTAGGAAAGAAAAGAAACAAAAAATAAAAATAACAAAAGGCATGTGCCATCAAATTTTCCATTAAATAAATTATAAGTTTCGAAGATTTAAACCTAGAAAATGAATGTTCTCAAGGTAATAAATAAAACACCTTATATCACAATTCCAACTTTCTAAGCATTATTACCATCTAAAACTCAAAATATGTGAAGAAAATTTTTGGGATGTTAAAATTTAGTGGGAGTATTTTAGACATTACACAATGGAATATTTTAAAAATCATAAACTTTCATTAGGGTTTAACTGAGAGAATAATAATATGACATATTTGTTTTTTTCAAAATATTAATGGAAAAATTGCTTGATTTTAAAGTTTAAGTAGGAATTGTGAACTACCTCAAACATAAAGGATGAAAAGTGTTTTTATCCTAAGTTTTGATTTTGTGTGTGTGTGTGTGTAAAACTATGTGTTTTCACTTAAATGGTACGTAAAGATAAAAATACAAAAAGTCAACCTAAGAAAACTGTACGTGAAACAATAGATTTTGACTCAATAAAGTTAACCAAACCAAAAAAAAATTCTAGAAACATAATAGAATGGTACAACATTTTCATAATACGTTAATAGTTTTGTTATATTTTATTTTTACTTATAAAGAATTGACACCTCAGAAATTGTGAATATATTATAACAACAACAACATGTCTTAACATTTTCACAAGAGAAATGCTATATCTATAACATTTTCATAACAAATTATAAGTAGTAGGTTGTTACGAGTTGTTATTGGTAGGCAAAAAGGTAATTTCATTGGTAAGTTTAAATTAGAACCAATAACAATTTACTTTCTATGAGAAATGTTCTGAATGTAGCACTTCTTTTTTCACAATATCTTTATTTTTAGTTGTGGTTGGTTTCAATATGATATTTTATTTTGACCTATAAGGAATTAAAACCTCAATAATTGTGAAAATATTGTGACAATTTGTTATGTTAATATATTATTATTTTATATATATAAATAGGGTCTCATAGAAAAAAAAAAAGGTTGACCCAGCGATATTACCGGAAAAAAAGGGAAAAAAAAGAGAAAAAAAAAAAAAAAAAGACCACTGAACAGTAAATATTGAACAAACCAAAAAACACTGTAACTATTATTGTAGCTTTTACGCATTCATGCTTTTTATATATAGAAATAGACACCAATTAAAAGATAATAACTCTTTGTTTCCTTTTATTCATTGTTTCAAGACTAGACCAAAATCAGGATCCTACGTGATCGCAGGAGGTAGGTAAGATCGTAGATCATAGGATCGGATCGTGAATTGTAAGATCCTATCTATTTTCAGATTTAAAGCAAAAAAAAAGATTGATAGTGACTTTATATATTGTATAATCACGTAAATTATGAATTATTCCATAAAAAAATAAAGATTTTGATACAATGTATTTAAAAAGTTTAGTGAATGTTTAATTAGAAACCAACCAAGTACCAAAATACTAACACACTTATTCCTTCGACAGTAGCTCTTGAACCCTCATCATCACCTAACATTGATAACCAAATGATACAATAGTGATCACACATTCACACTATACACATGTAACTTTTATTGTTATTATTTTTTTAAATCTATAAAGGAAGACTTTAGAATTGTTACTTCATTATCTTCATCAAAATTTGTGTCATCATCTTTTGGTTGACACCCTTTGTTAACCACTCATCATCCGAGGCAAGTTCTTTAAACCAATTTCTTCTTTTGCATTTGATGGTTTAGGTATTTTCTCTTTTACCTTCAAGTTTTACATAACAAATACCAACTCATTCTTTTTTTTGGTTTAAACAATTTTCTCTTTTTTGAGTGTACTTAAAGTTGTACCAATTTTAATAGAGAATTCTCAACTAGGGGATAATATATCAAAGTCATTTGGTCTTACTATTCCAAATGTACTCCAATTACTTTCACAACCTGAGGAGCTATATGTTAAACTCAATATTCTTATAGCAAAAATTTTCAATTCAAAAAAGTCATCTCCATATGAGTCCCACCACCTAGTTGATACATTTATGAAGTACAATGTCTTAGTCTTGAGATTACAAATTACAACTTATGAAGATGAACTTAAAAATAAAAAATAAAAAATAAAAAACTAATTTTTATGTTTTGGTAGGATCGGTAGGATCCCATACGATCCTACAATTTTTACGATCCTTGTGCGATTCTAAACGTTTTGGTGAGATGGGATCATAAAATCGTGCAATCCTACGATTCAGATTGCGATTTTGACAACCATGGACTAGACACCAATTAAAAGATAACGTCTCTTTGTTTTCTTTGCTTCATTGTTTCAATAATTTTCCTCTCTTTTCTCACAAGATTATTTGGGTTTTATCCTCTCGCACTTCTCGTTCTTTGTATACACATGATCATAGCCATTCATGCCATTCCATCTCAATACACATGAAATTATCCAAACCAAGAAGGATGTCCTTTAGTTTCAATCTGTCAACTACACCTACCCAACCCCATGGTTCATCTTTTTCTTCTTTCAGTTGTCTCCTTCTCTAAATGTTGATTGTTTTTTTTAATAACTTATTGGTTATCTATCTCACTAAGCGGAAAATAAATCATTGATTACATAGCCTCCAATCACATATAATTTTTTATGTAGTTCTTTGTCTTTGGTGTTAATTTTATAATTATTGATGAAGTAGTACATATTTTGTTTATATGCTTTCTATTAAGTTATTATTATAATAATGTATAGCTCTAAGGCATGTACTTGGCAGTTTGCAATGTAATTTATAATATGTTCTATGCATATATGACGAAGATTTGTGGAGGGTACTTTTTTATATTAAACATTAGCGTGGACGGTAGTACTTTTTTTCTTTTATATTGAGGTCTATGATTTCTAAACACTGTAATATGTATTTGTCTCATTTCTCTTTTAATTTATGACAAAACACTACATGACAAAGGATACCCAACTTTGAAATCCAAAAAATGGGTAGGGGCTAGGGTTTAGTTTGAATTTAGTTTTACTAGCAATCTTTGTAACTTAGTTATGACTAACAATAATAGTATTGATGAACCAAATAAGTTATAGGATAATTTCTTGTACATTTTTGGAAAATGCACCGCGCATCGCTATATATATATATATATGTATGTGTGTGTGGCACTAACATATTCTCTAAATTGAAAGTAATGATTAACAAACAAACAAACAAACACTAAAAGTGATCATATTGCCATATTGGGCGTGTTTGATAACTTTGATTAGCATAGGTTATTTTATTATGAACAGATTTTTTTTTTTTTTATTTAGGGGCCACTCATATTGGGTTTTCTAATAAATACGGGCCCAATGAGAAGATCTTTCTCATGCACGGACCCAATAAAAAGACAGCAAAAATTATTTTTCCGCTGCCGGGATTTGAACCCGGATTCAATATCCATTTTGAATTGCCAATGTGCAACAGCAGATTTCATGTTTTATTTATCATTAAGAAATTGTATTAAAGCATAAATTCTAAGTAAAGGAGCTAGACCCTGGACTTTTTAAAATATCAATTAACCCCCTAGCCAAATTATTCTAAGGACAGTTCAGTAGAGATAGAGAGAGAGAGAGAGGAGCCCGACCACCGCACTCCGCCCACACATGGCTCGCTTCCGTCACCACATATTGGAAACTGCTGGTAAAATTTTGTTTATCTTTGTCTTTGAATTCTTTTGAAACCTTCTCCATAAAATTGTGGATTGTAATATGGGGCATATGGGCAGGACACATTTTAAGATATAAAAGTGGGTTTTTATGGCTTTTTCCTTCTTCTTCTTTTGGATAGAAATAGGAGAATTTCATTAAAATTATAAAAAACCCAACAGTTTATTTCACAGAACACACACAACAACATCCTAGGATTGATAATAAAAAAACATAATTTGAGGCTCTTGACACAGTGACATATGCTGGGTTATAATATCTGGCAGTAGAAGAACATGTCCCTGCTGTTGTTGCTACTGAAAATCCATGACCCACTTGATACAGTATCATTGTACCTTCAAAGACAATACTATTTTATTGATTCCAAACCAGATAAGCAGTGACAGAAAAAGAAAAAAAAAAAAATTCAACATAGCTGAAAGTTTAAGGCCATTCAACTTTGTCATACACCTTGCTCATATCAAGCTTTAAAGCCATTTGCCCATTTGTCCTTTTTTTCCTCATACTCATCAAATTAAGCATCTCAAACGTGAAGATTATCGGTTATAAGTCATCCCGGAACAAAAGCAGTCTGTGAGTCCAAAATAAACCAAGGTATAGCACCCTCTTCAATCTAATAGTCAATACCTTTGCAACTACCTTAATATAAAACATTACATAAGGAAATTGGTCTGAAGTCAGCCATATTCTTTGAGTTAGGAATGAGAACAATATGAATATATGATTGATTTTCTATAACATATGCCCCAAACTCAGCACTGACTCTTCAATCTACCTGTAACATCCCAATAAGTCAAAAAAAAAGAAAAAGTAATGGTCAGAGTTTTTGGGACCACACGTGCCCCACCTAACACACTAACCCCCACCACACATCCCACTCATTGGCTCTTATCCTCTTGCCAGCCATCCCTCTCTTCTTATTTTCTTTTCTTTCTTTTCTTTTCTCTTATACACTCCTCTCTATCACTTGCTCATCCTCTCCCACCAGTACCTCCATACCACCATCTTCACTATCATTTTTCCGGCAATGTCACCGGAAAATCCTTAGAAACCTCTAAGCATCTTCATCTTTTATTTGAGGTAAAAGTTTCTAAACTTTTTGGTGGGTTTATATACTTTTGCTTGAAGTTATTTTTATCTAAACTTTAATAATAATACTCATGTGATTTATAAGCATTGGAAGTAATATTTATGTGTTTATATGTATGGGTTTTGTATTGGTGGAATTATTTGATAAGTGGGTTTATGGTTTGTGCTTGATGAGTCCATAAAAATTGTTAAGGTCGTCCATCTTAATGGACGGTCATTGCATCATTAGTAGGCCATCAAAGATAGATGAGTAACTGCCCAACACATTCAATAACAATCATCAAAGGCCTTAAACTCTCTTATCAAGACAAAGAACGTTACAATTAAGGTAATAATCACCATCATTTATGTCCAACAGCTACCTAAGTCATCTATAAAATGGACAATTTGTCTATTTGCTAAGGTATGTTAGAAACTATTACAAAATACTATCTATATACAAAAGATATGGGTTGATACTAACTTAAGCATTGGAGGCTCCTCCACCAGGCACAACCCGGTGGTCTTTTCGATGAACTCTCTTTATCTTGCAGGTCCTACAAGATCGTCAAGAGCTCCGGATTAGACGAGTGACCCAACTAACGATTTAGGCATCATTAGTTTGGCGCCATCTGTGGGAAAACGATTAGTCATCTAGCCCTTCCTGTAACAAAGGGTTCACTCAATTCAATCTAGAGTACCTCATGGGATGAGACTCAATGATTATCTCTTTACTTTGCCCATATCCAGTCAATTGGGCCAAGATGAGAAAGATAAAGAGATATTACCAAGGCACCATCGTCATTAAAACACAACTTGTCAGCCAAATGATTAGACGATGATGAGAGAGCCTAGATCCAAGGTCTCAAATCTGTTGGCCTCTAGCTTGAGGGTCTGGTTGAAAGACACCTCTAGTGATGCCGTTACCAATGAAAGTGTGACTCCTAGCCGCAAGACATGATTGGGTTGGTCGACGGCGACGTAAGAACTTCACAACCTGTGACCTTCTAGGCATGACACAGTACACACGACAACCACAGAAATTGAGCGACTTTGGCAGACCTCGCAGGAATGGCCCAGCTCCTAGGCCTTGAGGTAAGATGTGTTGTTTCTCATCTTGTTATATGGTCTTACATCATCTTGTTAAAAGATCTAGAATACTAGAAGTCTAAAAACAAAATGATAACCTCGTCTAAAACTTTAGAAACATAACAAAGGATTTTATTCTATTAGATATCCTTTTGTTAAAAAATAAAAAGAAGAAGTGATTGAAGGTGGTCATATAATTTTCAGCCACCCAAGTCAACTATGATGAAATTACCATAGGAGAACTTTCCTTTCTTAGTTTCACCGGCTCCCCATTGTTTTTAGTTTGCATGTAAGGTGGAACCAAACTTTAGTAGAACATAATTACCTTACCAAAATTGTGATCTTAAATATAGGCATTAAAAAAAAGAAAAAGAAAAGGTAATGAATACCTTGATTGTTATAAACTGCATCAGTCAAACCAGTCTCTTTGAGCTGCTTGCCATTAAAGCCAAATAAAATTATATATTGTTAAGGATACAGCTGTAGTCATCAAGGATAGCAGCTAAGTCATTCGCAGCTAGTGTTACTGATGTATCACAGCTGTAGTATTCAAAATACAAATCTTGGATTGTGTTGAGATAGGATTAGGATAAGATGGAATTGTATTTAATTTTGTATCTAAGTGATAAGGGAGAAACATATCTGATTTGTATAGAAGAGTCAAGGCCGAATTGTATGGAGAAGCATATCTGATTGTGTATAGATGTGGTAAGGCCGAATTGTATTTTAAATTTTGAATATGTAACAAACTCTGCTGTATATGAAAATGCCTTGAACCGTGAATGGTAAGGCTTGAAACAATTTCAATTATTTGTTTTTACATATATTATGGCGTAATTGATATCCTAATAATGGCTCCTGCTATAACTAAAACAAAAATAGACTGTTTGTGCCCCTTTATGATATTAGATTAATGGTACACTAAAGAAGAAAAATAAATGGTACCCTGATAATATCTTGGTTGATATTCACGGGTAATAAAGCCACAACATAAGGCCATCCCCCAATGTGTATTTATTGGTGGCGAAAGTATAGTAGAAAATGCATAACATGGTTAGAATGCTCTACAGTTAATTATGCATGAGTTATTAGTCCGTCAGTTGGTTAATGAAACAATGTTTTTCAAGGAACAATTCCGAAAAGATTTAAAAGAAACCTTTAGGAATAAAATGCATGAATGGCGTATTCGGCCTTGCTCACAGAATAATTTTCAAAATGAATGCAAGGTGGGACTGAGGTTGAAAGACCCAGAGAATTATAAAATTTAGTCCTTACAAAATTACCGCAATAGTTAAGCATAAATCATTTTCAAAATATTATGAAATTTTGTATCTTAAAATGTCCCACAATAGAACGAACAAAATTTACTATTCAAATTTTTCCATGTATAAATATATGTTGCTTTGACTTTGAGAATGGAGAATTTAAATGGTTCCATCTATACCTAATCATGGGCTTGAGCATTCAAAGGGAAAAATGTGGGACTCTCACGGTGTCACAATCCACATGTACGATTCAATAAAAGGGGCTATACAGGTACAATGTTTTTATTTTATGCTCGCACTAGTGACATTACCAGAGTAAGTACTTACTCACATATATGATATACGAGCAGAGCTTACTGTCTCTAAAATACTAAATAGTATCAAATTATTTCCACGTGATTCTATTAAACGGAATGACATGTAATCTATATTAAGCTCATCATTTGAGAACAATCGAGATTATTAATTTGTTAGTATTTTTTGGAGCAAAATGAGCCTAGTAAAGCTTGACAAAATGGACCAAAAAAAAAAGGCTCGACAAAAGAAAAATCATCCGGTAGAAAAAGGTCATGGCGTAGGCACAATTGTTGAGAATGTCGTAGAGGTTTTCTTGCCAGGTCAGGTCTCTACTCCTCTTATTTATATTATAGCATTACTTGCTTAGAATAGAGCAAATTCTGATTTTTTTAAAAAAAATATAGAGCAAAATCTAAAATTATTTCAAACCACACTATGGGGAAAGATATCATTTATCTCACCCTCCTTTTAACACCATATTTACGAGTCAGTTATGCGACACTTATTATTGCCCCACCATAGTTGCTATTGTTTAAATAATTTCTATGTTAAGGGCCAAGAGTTAGACAACCGTATGCTATGTGGTTAAACATTTGTTGACAGATTGCATAGTCAACCAATGAAGGAAACAGTTTTCATAAAAAGAAAGCAAATGAGATGGTAGGCTATTTCTACTTTATCACTACAAGACGGACTTGGCAACCGATGTGCACGTGTGTGTCATGTGGGCTGGAATATATACAATAATTTATTCCCTTATTTGTTTGCAATGATTTCCTTTTGTGAATTATATGTAGCCATATCACAACCTTCTCTTATCATTTGATAAGGTTGCCATCCTTGTAAGTATAAAATCGACGAAGGTAAAATGAGACACAAGTTTCTCATAAATGACCTATATGTCATTCACTAGTAGCCACCTTAGCTTGAGGTGCCAATATAATTGATTATGGAATTTCATATCTTGAAAATATCATACCTAAGATGATGGTATTTTCCATATTTATTCCCCCAAAATTGAATTGCTATCACCTTGCACTATGAAAAAATTTATCTAGTTAATTATCTCTTCATTCTACTCATTTATTTTAAAGAGTAGCAGTGTCTTGTTAGGATCACTTTATAATTTTATACATAATTTTCTATCATGAACATATTACCTCATCTCTATCCATACATATTCATAGGCATTGGTCTATAAGTTTCTAAATTTTTTTCTAATACATTAGACATGAAATTTTATGAAGATTTCCCTTTGGGACTAAGATTAAGTCCAAAGGAAGAAAAATACAGGTACAAACCATGATAGGCCCTTCTTTTGGTTATCATCCAACAGCGAATGTACCTTTCATGTTTGAACAGGGGCAAACCCTCTGGATATATCTACATCTTCAAATAGCTGGAACAAAATATAGCAACGATGGTGCCCAGTTCTTGGGCCTTAAGGTTAGATTTAAAATTTTCTTTTCCTTTTAGCTCTCTAAGTATTTGCAACAACGTTTGAAGTCAAGTTTTAGGCATAATGACAAATATCATTATTGCCAAATAAAAACCTAGCTATAAATTTAAAATAAGATCATAATTGTTTACTATGATAAATATGATGACTGTTTATCATAATGACAAATGTCATTAAACACACCAAATTCCAACACTCTTTAAAAAGTTTAAACACTTTGCCAAGTGTTATTTAGTTGCACAAGAATAGGGTAATAGTTATGAAAACGATTGTTGGAAAGGCAAATTGCTAAATTACAAGATTATAACAAACATGCACAATTGACACAAAAGGCTAGATAATTTCTTGCTAAAGTTAAAAGGCTTGACTAGTAATATCTACTCTAGCTAGTGTGCCCTATTTTAGACTTTTGATCTCTAGCCAATCAAATGATCTTAAGTCCATCCATTTCTTTTATTATTCTACTATCGCCAAAACCAAGAAAAAAGTGGAAATGACTAAATTGCCTATAGAGCATGTGCTTCATACATAAAATAAGACAATTCTATTCGATCGCATGACATTAAGTATGGCTTTAATCCTCACTAAGTTTCTATACTCTTACATGAAATGATATTGTTTGGACGTAAGCTATATCAATTCACCCAAAATTTTGTATAATATGTAAACCTATAAGAGGTTTGCTAGATTACTAGCTTCAGTTATGCAAAAAAAAGATGTTCCAAATTTTCTAAGGGGATGTCATAATTTGACGAAGAGAAACCCTTAAAAAGAAAATAGAGATATAGCTAAAACAGATGTTCCATGAGATCGTTTTATTGAAACTAAATAAATATCAAGCTTGCATGATTATTACAAATGTGTATGTAGAACATGTTGAAAATATTGCTATAAAATTGTTATAATTATCACGATCAATATGACTATATTTTTAGTAGCATATGTTTCATCGTCATGAATCTGAGAAGTTCTAATAAGTTTCCTACACTTAAAATGCTAGATGATCGTGTTCACAATATGCTCATGAATTTAAGTCTCAATAAATTTTTGCTATCTCCATCAACTCACCAAAATCTTCTTAAATTGCTTTAAAAATCATATACGGTGCAAGCACCTAACAAAGACCAGTTTAAAGAAGCATATAGTCAAATAGCTTCAATTTTTATACTTCTCTATGATTCATATAGAATGCACTTCGTCTTGTATAGCATGCAATTGCACATTTGTACATTGTCATGCAGCTAGCACTATTGAAGTAATTTAAGTGTACAATTAAAGAAGAAGGAAGAGGAAATTGCTATTACAAATGGCAATGACCATAGTCATCAAAGCACACCAAAAAAAAAAAAAAAAAAAAAAAAAACGGTTCCAATTGTGATAGACCATTCCTCTAGTCGTCAACAAACGAGAATTGTATTTTTCACGTTCGAATGGGGGCAAAAACGTGGCCTAGTTTTTACGCCTTCAAAAAATTGAAGCAAAAGATATCTAGGCCTTAGACATGAAGTATCATGTTGAGCTTAAAAAAAATCTTGAAAAGAGAAGAGCTCGTCATCTTAAAAAGGGAAGAGCTTGTCAAGAAGATCTCAGCAATAAAAACATCAAGGTATGTGACAAAATAATATCGTCATTTAAGGTAACACATTTATCTCTATCTCTTTTATATTCGTCTATAAAAATTTACACATAGTAAGGTTTCAGGAAAAAATGTATGTACTACTAGACAGATCACAAAAGAGGTAGAACGCTGGGATTACAAGAAAATAAGAAAAAGGCCAACCTAGGCCATTGGTAACTTATTATTCATATATGAATTGTTCTAAAGTTCTTGTCTAACCAATTCTTGACAAGTGCATGTGCTACTTAATGCAGATATCAACATGGCCTCAAAAAGGTCCAAAACGACATAGCGTCAAGGAATCTTTCTAGTAACAAGTGACAAGATTCCTTAAATGGATGGAAGTCAACAAAAAATGGCTAAGTGATAAGATTCCGCCAAGACGGATGTAAATCACTGACGAAGTCTAAGTGACAAGATTCCTTAAATGGATGTAAGTCACCAAAAAATGGCTAAGTGGTAAGATTCCGCCAAGACGGATGTAAATCACTGACGAAGCCTAAGTGACAAGATTTCTTAAATGGATGTAAGTCACCAAAAAAAAAAAAAAAAGGACAAGATTCCGCTAGACGGATGTAAATCGCTGACGAAGTCTAAATGATGAAGCTCCGTAACTGGATGTAAGCCACCTAAAAGTGGCTAAGTGACTAAATAACCTTAGACGAGTGTAAGCAGACAAGGATTCTCACACAAACGCAAGTCACACGTAAATCAAGAATATCAAACGTGACAAACAGAAAATGAATGAAAGAAGAAGCATCGAAGTGATAAAAATGATCGTCCAAAGAAATTAGCTCACTTTCAAGATCAAGATATGATTTCTCGAACGTCCAAAAAGATTGTCAAAAGGCAGATACTAAGAAGTCGTCGCAAAAATACTACCATTCTTGAAGAAGAAAGTAGTTGAAGATACAGAAGTCTGAATCTAAACAAGTCGAGAATATTTCCAAAGCCTGACTAGCACAAAGCAAAATCAGACTTGGGAATGGGGGCAATTGATGAGTCCATAAAAATTGTTAAGGTCGTCCATCTTAATGGACGGTCATTGTGTCATTAGTAGGCCATCAAAGATAGATGAGTAACTGCCTAACACATTCAATAACAATCATCAAAGGCCTTAAACCCTCTCATCAAGACAAAGAACGTTACAATTAGGGTAATAATCACCCTCATTTATGTCCAATAGCTACCTAAGTCATCTATAAAAGGGACAATTTGTCCATTTGCTAAGGTACGTTAGAAACTATTACAAAATACCATCTATATACGAAAGATATGGGTTGATACTAACTTAAGCATCGGAGGCTCCCCCACCGGGCACAACCCAGTGGTCTTTTCGATGAACTCTCTTTATCTCGCAGGTCCTACAAGATCGTCAAGAGCTCCGGATTGGACGAGTGACCCAACTGATGATTTAGGCATCATCAGTGCTAATGATGACTACCTAAGGTTTATGTATGGTGGAAAATTTGGGGGTTTTGAGTTATAACATGTGATGGTTGGTAAATCCAATTTTTCCATTGTTATTGGGTTTATTTGGAGTTAGTTGAAATTTTAAATTTCTTGTCTTGAAGGATATTTTGTTTTTGCTTTCATGAGTCTCTTATTGATGTAGTGTAAATTTTATGGAAACTAGTCATAATGTTGGAGATTATATTAAATGGGTTAACTTTATAAATTGGAGTTTATGCATTGTGAATCAATTTGTTGAGAAACTTTGGAAGTGGAATATATTATTATTGATGAGGTTAAATACTAGGCTTGCCTAATTAAGTGCTTATTTGGCAATTCCTAAATTGTAACTAGATACAATTTTAAGCTTTATGCTTATTGTGTTAGGTTTTCTTGATATTGTTGAGGTTCTAGCTAATCTCCTTTGGAGCTTGGAGAATTAGGTTTTTTGCGGGTTGCAAGGTAAGTAGCTTTTTAATGGGATTTTTGAAAAATAATCATGTTGCATAAATGTTGTTTTTGGGTTAGGCACGCTTTTGGAAACTATCTATGGAAACTATATTTTCCTAAAAATTATTGTGTCGTAACCTTAATATGTATATGATTATATATGAAAATGCATCATATTTGATATTGCATTTGGTGAAATGCATGAATTGTTGGTATGGAAAAATGAACATCTTTTATTTAATCTTTGATAAGAAAATCATTGATTTTATGGTATATTGAAAAATTTAAAGATGCTTATCTTGTATTGTGTTATTTGGGAAATTGATAGAAAATCTCTTGACAAGAATGAAGTTGAAAACCTTACAAACTTTGTAGAAGTTAGATTATTTAAGATTTTTCTGAAACTACCTGGATATGAACTATGTGTTTCAAAGTAATGTAACATGTAAGCTTATGAGGTTTTAACACCATGCCATGTGTGATTTCCCGGTGTTCACCCGATTTGGTTTCCGTAGTCTTTGTGACAACGGAATAAAATCCAGGTCATGCCCTTTCACTTTGGATGACACGTTCTTCCCTGCTGCCCATGGGGGGGAAGAAGTTCCTTAATTATGTGTGGGTGAGGCTGCTGCCCATGGGGCCAAGAGACCACATGCAAGAGAGGTCCTATTTGATGCGCTTTCTCTGCTGCCCATGGGGGGAGAGAAAAACCTTGAAGGTATGGGTGAGGCTGCTGTCCATGGGGCTAAGAGTCTACATACCAGAGAGGACAATATCATGACAGTTGTGAATCAGTGGATCCCCTGACCGGTCTATGTGGTAGTGTGGTATAATTGTGATAATTTACTTTATGTTAGATATTATGGCTTTAGAAATTATATTATTGGTGCTCACAGATTATAGTATATAGTTTCAAGGTATCTAATTTGAGAAAATTTGTGTTTCAATATTCAATTATTCTTGTCATATCATATTATTAATATTGAAGATGAAACTTGCATTTCCCCCATCCCCATTAATTATGCTACTTACTGGGCGTTAGCTCATCCCACCCTCTAACAGTTTTTCAGATTTATTAGCTATACTTTGGGTATGGAGCTTACTTCTTTGGTGATGATTAGAGTGCTATGTTAAATTTGGAGACTTTTGCTGGAAATGGTTGGTGACTCGATTTTGCTATGTTCAACAAGACCTTATTTAATTCTATTGGAGGTGGATCGCTTGAGGATTGTTAGCCCTTAGCGTGGTAGGCCTAGACTCGATGTTAAGGTCCTTATTATTGATAAGATTGTGACTTTGTGTAATTTAATCAGAGTTTTGTAATATATTCATGTATTATGTGGAGGCACATGATTTTTAAATATTGTTCGTAAATGTGTTATAGAACTCTAACTTGTAATGTGGAGATTTTAGTATGATTGTATATTCTTATCCTTTGGAAAAGAAAGGAAAATAAAGATCTCCTATAGTTTGATGTGCCAAAAAGGAAAAATCTACAAGTACCCTTGGGATGTATTTCTCATGCTTTGGACCCTTTTGGGTTTGGGGCGTGACACTTACTCTATGTTTTTTTTTTTTTTTAGATACTTTGTGTTCATCGCTGTGACCATGAAGTACTATTCTATTTTGAATAAATACTATCACCTTCGTAGGAAACATCTCAAATAGGGCATTTCTAATCACAAGAAATACATGGTTTTGGATCACTGAAGCTTTCTTTTCTTGGATTACACTTTGGATTGCCCACAGTTATAGGTCTCAATGTGACAGTGGTACCCTAAACAGAATTTGCTAATTTTATTTCTTTTTGCGTGTAATTTTTTTATAGATACTCTTTAGGCTATCTTCTGCTATGTAATGTTCTTGAGGTGGGTGGCTAGCTCTAACAATAGTTTTGTCTTCTTTAAGAAAATTGGATTTTTTTTTACCATATTCAGACTGTTTTTTGAAATATAGTGGTTTTCAACAAAGTCAAAAAATAAAATGTGTTTTTGTAAATTATGCATCATTTCTTTCCACTTTCTTTTTACACAGGACCTTTCGTTTCCATCAAAAGCAGCATGTTACCATTTTCTTTTCTCTTTATTTTTTGCAAATTTATATTCATCATGTAAGGCAACTAAATTGAGATTAAATGTTGTGTTTATGACAGTTAATTGGCTATGAATGATGGGGGTAGCAAAATCAAAAGCAGTAGGAGACATGGAAGAGATCTCTTCTTCTTTATTGTAGACTCCTCATTTTGTACCCTGTTAATAAATTTTAGTCTCCGACCCCAATGATGAGCTTGAAATATGTCAACCAAGGGTAATTAAAGAGTTCACATTAGTTTGGAAGTAATCACAACTCAAAAGTGCTCAAATCGCATTGAAAACAATTCTGAAAAATGACATTTGCTCATTGTTTTGACCATAACTTTTGATTCACAAATAAATTTTGAGTGATGTTTGTTTCATTGGAAATTAGACATCCTAGGCTTCAATTTGAATAGAAATTTTGCCTAATTTGGATATATATTGAGTGAGTTATGACCATTTGAAGTCGGGCCATCAAAGTTATCAGGAATTAGGGTATTTGTGCGCATGCCCTGACCATGCGTACACAGACCAATTTTCTAAGTTTTAAAACTTCATTTTAAGGGCTCAAAACATCATTCTTTGATGTGGGCTGGCACTTAGACCCTTGGGAACGTCCAAAGACCATTAAAATGCCCCAAAAATCCTAATTTTAACTTATTAATACTCATCTAATGTCTCTAATCAATAGGCTAACTAGAGAAAGTTATTTTTTGGCCCCCGTCTTCTTTAAAACCCTAATTTTCTTTTCTAAAACTCACACACAGCACTTAAGCACATTTTTTACAAATTAAAAACCTCTCTTTAGTTAGTTCTAAGGTAGAAAGTTTGTTTTCTTATTAGCACTAACATGCAGGGCCAGCCCAAGGCCTAGGCAACTTAGTCCTAGGCCTAATGCCCTCACCACAAAAAATATTTAGGGTGTGTTTGGATATCGCTTATTTTACTGAAAACTGAAAACACTGTAGCAAAATAATTTTTAAATGTGTGAATAGTGTCGTGAGACTCATTTTTAATGAAAGTTTTGCTGAAAAAAGAGGTTTGTGGGTCCTGTGAACAGTGCACGAGACCCACTGAAAAGCTGAAACGCACTTCTCAAAAAAAAAAAACGCAAAAACGCAAACGCGGTCACTTTCATCAGTATCCAAATGCTACCTTACCCTTTACAAAAAAGGCCCCCATCCCATTGTAAAAGGCCAAAAAATTTTATAAAAAATATGAATTTTTCAAATGGTTGTGCACTTTTTATTATTAGTGATATTAGGGATATCACAAATTTTACTATAGATTTACAAATTGACATGTTACCAATCATAAAAAAGTATTTTAAATATTCATTAATTACATTATTGAAGCTCACCAATCACTGTTATTGTCACATTATATTGTGAACATTTTGTAGTACCTTTAGCATTTTCCTTTTTTATTTCTAACAAGGCTTTAAAAAAAATTGCAAATGTGTTAGACCATCAATGATGGTTAATCTCCCCTAATAGTTTGAAACTTTAATATTTGTAAACTAATCTACTACAAAGCCACACATCAACTAATTTTCTTTTTAAAAAATAATATATATTTTTCTTCTTGTTAATTTTATTTTTCAACTATGATATTCAATTCTCTATATGAAATTAGCCTTAGTTTTAGTTAGTGTAAGGACACGAATTGGAATCCTAGCCCAAATGGTGAATGAACCTAGGCCCAAAAAGCTCAATACAATGAATATGTAGAGAGTGGGTTGGAAAATTGGGCTTTAGTGAATTAAATAACGGCTAAATTGGATCCAGATGTCAAATAAAGTGGAATAGTATGGTTAAACTTAAAGAAAATCTTCCTCGGCTACAGTCCGAGGAGGTTCATTCTTATATATTTATCTCCAATATGATTACAGATTCAGTCCTGGGTGGTTACAATGTTTTTCTCTTAGTTTTTCCGATTCCCTTCTCTCAGGGTATCTTCTATATCTTATACTACCCTCCCCTTACATCTCCACCCTCCACGTCCAGGTCAGCTTGTTGGTCATGATCCTTGTCCCATCAACACCTTCAAGAAGTCTTTGGGTGGTAGTTGTAAGGCTGAAATTTATTGTTCATACATCACTTCCTCATTAATGCGGCAAGAGGATTAGCTGCAGAGCATTCAATGCGGTGGTAGCAGCCTTCCTTTGAATATTTCTCTGCTCCCATATGTCTTGTACATTCATAATGTATATCTTTATTCGTAGAACCTCCCGACACATTACCCCAGGTGATAAGACACACATCTTGATCTTTGTTTTATTTAGCTGAGGGGACACCCCTCCTTGGACCACTGTGCCTCCTCGGACAAGGCCCAAGATATATTTGAGCCCCTTGTACTCACAATAGCCCCTCAAAACTCCAGTTATCCCTTTTTTTCAAAGGAAAAAAACGGGGTTTTGATGTAAGTGAATAAAAATCCCACAACTTCCTTTGATTTCCACACGTGAGAATATCCTTTCGCGTATCCCATAACTACTCCTGACGCTTCAGAGTCTGCGATGCCTCATTAAATGCTCCAGGCGACGCCCTGTTCCCCACATCCTATGGTGAGATGAAGATCTCACAGCTGGCGTTTCTCCTCAAATTTTGCGCGGGATAACTCCTACTCAATCCCGCCCTCTATATAAAGCGCCCAAGGGAGTTATTTTTCTTCATTTTACAAATCTTCGAGTTCTTAAGAAATTCCTAACTCTCCAACCTTCAAGGCTTCCCAAATTCCTAAAGTTTCCAAGTCTCTTTCTCTAAAAAATTTAAACTTTTAAGAAGTACCAGAAGTAATACAAGTGCTCATTCTTGTAAGTTTCTTCTTTTCTAGGTTATCTTCTCCTCGGCCTTCTATTCTTTGTTTCTTTTCTTTGAAAAATTCTTTCACATTTCTTTAGCAAGTCTAGATGGGTAGATTTAAGCACCTAATAGACTCTCCCACTGCCATGGAGGGCTTTAGAGCTAAATATCATATCCTTCAGGGAGTAACCTTGAAGTATTGTCCGCCGGACCAAATACTTACCGATAGGGAAGAAAGGGAGGTGGTCATTCCCATGATCGCCTTCATAGAAGGGAGAATGACACTCCCCATGGGTAGGGTAACTCGAGATTACCTCCGTAACCATAGGTTATGTCCTCACTAGTGCACGCCCAACCTATTTAGGGTCTTGGGCAGCGTCAATGCTCTCAAAGAGATGATGGGTTTGGGACTCACATGGCATGACGTCGTACATATGTACGAGTGTCATTCTTAAGTTGATGCTGTGTACTACCTTAAGTCTAGGTCCCCCATTGTCAGACTTGTATCGTGTCTTCCCAAGTCTAACAAGGGCATGAAGGATGACTACGTGATCGCCTCTAGGGAATGGCACGATGGTCTTCACTGCCCAACTAAGGAGGGAAAGCCAGGTGGGATACCTTAGGATTAGGTCTATTGACATAGAATTGAGTTCTTTAGTTTTGTTTTCCTTTAGCATTTCATTTCTTTTCGATGGTAGAATTTATTGATCTGATTATGATTTTGCTCCTCGGATGTTATTGCAGATAAAAGACACGTCGCCCCTAAGCTCAGCCTCGTCAACATCGAGGGTCTCAACAAAGTGCTGAGATCCGAGATTTTCATAAGTGAAGACAGGCAGTTGCAAGCCGTCCATCTCATTTTGGACTTTGTGCCCCTGTCGGACAAATTTTAAGAAGTGGGCAACGCCATCAGAGCAGGTGACCCGAGACTTCGTCGGATAGACGTCTCCAGGCCTAATTTCTTGGCCCAAGAAGATTTTCCACCAGTCGAACTATCTCTCCATCGCACTCTTCCTGAAGCAGCAGCACCGAAGGAAGAGACTGCTTCTTCCCGCCTATCCCTAGAGGCTGAGATTGACCAATTTCACCTCGAGGAGGAAGAAGAGGTGCAGGAGAAGCCTGTTGAGATCTCAGACTTCGAGGGTGAGCTTGATAGAGGCTCTGTAGCTTGCTCCCCCTGCTCATAGTCGCCTGCGCAGACCCCAATACTGAGGAAGAAGAAGGAATGGACCTAAATCCGAGGAAAGGTCTGAGGGACCTCCTTGCTGGAAGGAAGGGATCGTCATCTAAAGAGGTGCCAAAGTCCCAAGTTCCCCCCAAACTCCTTCCTCCTCCTCCTCTCCCCACAACCAACGAGGGCCTAATCCCTCTTCCAGATTTGAAAAAGAAAAGGAAAGTGTAGGACACTGACAAGGGTGAGGCGGTTCCTCAGAAGGGGTCCAAGCAACAGAAGAATGCCAAAGACAAACGAGCTTCTTCTGTGGACAGCAGGAAGGACCAAACAGAGGCCGAGATGCGCCAACAACAACGCGTCTAGGCTCCTCGGCTAAAGCTGGATGACGCCACCATCCCTTGGAACTCCTCCATCAGGGAGTTCCAGAAAGGTCACTCGGCTTACATTGCCGAAGCCTTGGAGCAGCCCCTTTTCCTGCCAAAAGATATGAAGGCTCTAAGGCGCTTGAAGCAGCCGGACCTCTTTATGTCCCTAAAAAGGAATCTTGGCATGGTAATTTCTCCATCCTACCGTTTAATTAAGTGCAAAGTGCCTATTCCACTCCTTCTTCTTCTTCATCATTTCTTTTTAAATGGATTCCTTTGTCTTTTTGTGCAGATCGTCCAAGAGGTTTTTACGGCCGAGGAATGGGTCAAGAACGCCCGGAATGAGAACAGGGTCAACGCCACTCTTCGAATCAAAGCTAAGAAATCTCAGGGTGCCACCAAGCAAAAGAATAAAAAGCTTGCGGCAAAGCTAACCTCTGAGGAAAAGGAGAGGAAAAGCACCGAAGCTGTCTTGAAAAACGCTCAGGACCAGGCCGAGGACCAACGTAAAAGACTCTACCATACTGAGATAGAGTTGGCCACTGAAAAGCAACTAGTCCTGGAGCTAAAAGCAGAGTTGCAGAAGGCCAACGAAGTAGCTCGGATTACCCAAGAAGTTGCTGAGGCTGCGGAGCATGCATCCTACGAGCGTGGGGTGCAAGACACAGAGACTCGGCTAGCGGATGAGCTGGCGGGGGTATGCAGAGATTTCTGCAATGAGGTATGGGCAGAGGCGCTCAACTGAGCAGGAGTCCCTGCTACCTCCGAGTGGAGGAATGCTGAGAACATCTACTACCTTGAAGACATCCGAGAGGTCCCAGCAGCACTCCCCACTTCTGCTACTACCGCCCTTCCCCCTCCTGAGCAGCTCTCCACTACCTAGGTCCCTTTTCTCCCCATCAGCGACCAAAGCCAGGGGATTGAGGGGACTAAGGGAAAGGAAACAGATCAAGAGGGCCTTCAGCCTGAGGGTAAGGGCAACAGTAAGGAGACCAAACCCCCGACCAAGACCAAGGATGCTAAGGATGCTCTTACAATCAAGGATGTGGTCTTTAAAGCCAAGGATGCTGAATCTAAGTCCAAGGCAGCTGACCCTACGGTGGACCCTCCTCAAGCCAAGGCATAGCTTTAGGATTTTATTATTATTTATCTTTTCCTTTTTTGTAATGGAATTCGGCAGTTGTACATAATGTATTTTCCTTTCAATTAATGAAAAGACTTTACTTTTTACTTTATGCATCTCTATTTTTCCTTCTTGTTACCCTTATTCTCTGATTGGGGTTGATATAATTTCTATCTTATCTAACACTTAATGAACATAGTAATGAGTTAAAACTCTTCTCATTAATCGACCTAAGCAGTAAGAAATTTATTCCATCTCATATGGTCAGCAGCAAGACAAGTTAAATCTACCAAGTCCATCATCTCGGCAAAGCCTAATTTTAACTTCAAGAATATACACAGTAAGGTAGCATATATATAGGTTTAATCCTATCATGTTCCCTACTCGTTAATAAGTTTAAAGGACCAGAGGGATGATCAGTCCTAAAACAAGCACATGTATGTCTGTAAATGCTTTAAGTGATGCTCATGAGCATCCATTTGAGCCTGTCATCACAGTGAAAATCTTTGCTGTTTAGAGTAGTTGATTATGCTGGACACTTAAGTAATCAATAAAAAATACTAATTTACCTTAAGTATGTAGTCCAAAAAGCCTAAAACAACTAGGGCCCCGCCTTGACGTTTGGCAAAAATGATAGGAAGTATTAATTTACCCAAAGTATGTGGTCCGAGGAGCCAGGCATAGCTAAGGTTCTGTTTAATACTTAAATAGATGATTTAAATTATCAATTTATTCAAGGTATGTGGTCCGAGGAGCCAAGCATGACCAAGGTTCTGTTTGACACTTGGAAAGATGCCATTAAGTATTAATTTACCCAAAGTAGGTGGTCCAAGGAACCAAACGTAACTAAGGTTCTGTTTAATACTTAGAAAAATGATTTAAAATATCAATTTACCCAAGGTATGTGATCCGAGGATCCAGGCATGACCAAAGTTCTGTTTGATACTTAGAAAGATGCCATTAAGTATTGATTTACCCAAAGTAGGTGGTCCAAGGAATCAGACGTAATTAAGGTTCTGTTTAATACTTAGAAAAATGATTTAAAATATCAATTTACCCAAGGTATGTAGTCCGAGGATCCAGGCATAACCAAGGTTCTGTTTGATACTTGGAAAGATGCAATTAAGTATTAATTTATCCAAAGTAGGTGATCCAAGGAACCAGATGTAACTAAGGTTCTGTTTAATACTTAGAAAAATGATTTAAAATATCAATTTACCCAAAGTATGTGGTCCGAGGATCCAGGCATGACCAATGTTCTGTTTGAAACTTGGAAAGATGCCATTAAATATTAATTTACCCAAAGTAGGTGGTCCAAGGAACCAGGCGTAACTAAGGTTCTGTTTAATACTTAGAAAAATGATTTAAAATATCAATTTACCTAAGGAATGTGGTCCGAGGATCCAGGCATGATCAAGGTTCTGTTTGATACTTGGAAAGATGCCATTAAGTATTAATTTACCCAAAGTAGGCGGTCCAAGGAACCAGACATAACTAAAATTCTGTTTAATACTTAGAAAAATGATTTAAAATATCAATTTACCCAAGGTATGTGGTCCGAGGAGCCAGGCATGACCAAGGTTCTGTTTGATACTTAAAATAAAGAGGAAATGTAACGTGTAATGAAATAAACGAAATGTAACAGAAAAATACTTTCATTAATAATAATACCTTCGAAGGTTATTTACATTCCAAGGGCGAGGTACAACATTCCCATCTAGATCTTCAAGATAATAAGCCCCTATTCCAGCTACCAAAGTGATATGATATGGCCCTTCCTAGTTAGGACCTAACTTTCCCCACGCTGGGTTCTTCGTAGTGCCCAAAACCTTTCTCAATACCAAATCTCCTGGTGCTAATGGCCTCAATTTCACATTGGCATCATAACCCTGCTTGAATTTGTGCTGATAATAAGCCAGTTGAACCATGGCACTTTTTCTTCGTTCTTCAACTAAGTCTAAGCTTTTCCCTAATAGCCCATCATTGCTGTTCGGGGTGAAAAAACGTGTTCTCAATGTTGGGAAACCAGTCTCTAGAGGAATAACAGACTCGACTCCATAAGTCATTGAAAAGGGTGTCTCTCTAGTTGACCTGCGAAGTGTAGTCCGATATGTCCAAAGAACATGTGGCAACTCCTCCACCCATTTTCCCTTCGCATCATCCAGCCTCTTCTTGAGTCCACTCACTATGACCTTATTAACAGCCTCGGCCTGTCCATTCTCCTGTGGATAAGCTAGAGTAGAATACCTATTTATAATGCCAAGATTACAGCAATACTTGCCTTACTATCAAACTAGAGACCGTTGTCCGAGATGAGTGTGTGAGGAATTCCAAACTGAGTGACAATGTTTTTCCAAACAAATCTCCTTGCATCCACGTCCCTGATGTTTGCCAAAGGTTCAGCTTCAATCCACTTGGTGAAGTAATCTGTGCCGACCAGCAAATATCTCTTATTCCCAGCTGCCTTGGGGAAAGGGCCTACAATGTCCAAGCCCTATTGAGCAAAAGGCCAAGGGCTGACAGAGGGTTAAGGACACCTCCTAGTTGGTGAATATTTGGGGCAAATCTTTGGTATTAGTCGCACTTCTTCACATATTCTAGTACTTCCCTTTGCATATTTGGCCACCAATATCCCTAAGTGAGGGCCTTGTGAGATAAAGATCTGCCTCCCGTGTGGCTTCCACAAATCCCTTCATGCAGTTCTTCAAGGAGCAACTCTGTTGCTTCAGGGTGTATGCACAGCAAGTATGGCCCAGAAAAGGAGCGCTTGTACAATTTTTGGTCCTCGGACAACCAAAAACGAGGAGCCTTTCTCCGTACCTTGTCAGCTTCTGTCTTTTCCCTAGGCAAGATGTCTTTCTTAAGGAAAAGCACTATAGGGTCCATCCAACTAGGCCCCACCCTAATTTGATGGATACAGACCATGTTCGTCTTCACATCATTAGGCTTGCATAAGTCTTCAACCAGGACGACCCGAGGTAAATCCTGTGCTGAGGAGGTTGCAAGAGTGGCCAGAGAGTCAGTGTGCGTATTTCCATTTCTAGGGATATGCAACAAGCTGAAAGACTCAAATCCTGATTGCAAGTGCTTAACCTGACTCACGTATTCTTGCATTCTCACATCTCTAGTTTCTAACTCCCCTGTCACCTGGCCTACTACTAACCTTGAATCCAAAAATATCTCCACTGCCTTTCCGCCCATTTTCTGAACCATGGTCATCCCCACCAAAAGAGCCTCATACTTGGCCTCGTTGTTTGTGGCCGAGAAGCCCAGTCTTAGGGATTTCTCAATAGTGATCTTCTCAGGATATACTAGAACTAGCCCCACTCCGGATCCCCTTTGATTTGCCGCACCATCAACGTACACCTTCCACAAAGGGGGTTTCTTCAAGGAGATCATGCCAACTGATTTTTCATCCATGTCCTGCCTTTTGGCATTTTCTTCTATTGAGGGCTCAGCAAATTCAGCCATCAAATCAGCAAGGACCTGGCCCCTTATAGAAGTGCGAGGCATGTACTTGATGTCAAAAGCCCCTAGAATCGTCCTTCACTTGGCAATCCTTCCAGTGTAATCAGCACTTCGAAGAAGTGACTTAAGTGGAAGTTGAGTTAAGACAACAACTGTATGGGACTGGAAATAATGGGGGAGTTTACGTGTAGCATGCACCACTGCTAAAATGGCCTTCTCCAGTGGTAAGTAACGCACCTTGGCCTCGTGTAGTGATTTGCTGACATAATGAACTAGCCTCTGCACAGCACTATCAACCCACACCAGCACTAGGCTCACTACATGAGATGCCACCGCGATATAGGCAAACAAGACCTCATCCACTTCAGGTTTGGACATAATGGGCGGCCGAGAGAGATATTCCTTTAACTGCTGTAAAGCCAAGGCACACTCCTCAATCCACTCAAAGCCCTTCCACTTATTCAATAACTGGAAGAAAGGCCTACACCTGTCCGCTGACTGAGAGATGAATCGGTTTAGGACGGCAGTCATTCCTGTCAACTTCTAGACCTCTTTGGGATTCCAAGGAGGCTGTAGATTGTTGATTGCTTTAATTTGGTCAGGATTTACCTCAATTCCGCGATGTGTGACCATACACCCCAAGAATTTCCCTGAACTAACACCAAAAGAACACTTAGATGCATTAAGTCGCAGCTTGTGTTTCCTTAATATCTGAAAGATATTGTCGAGGTCATCAACATGCTCGGACTCTAACTTACTCTTTACCACCATATCGTCTATGTAGACCTCAATATTTTTTCCTAACTGTGGCTCGAACATCCTAGTCATCATCCTCTGATAAGTAGAGCTTGCATTTTTGAATCCAAAGGGCATCACCTTGTAATAGTAATTCCCAATTGGAGTAACAAAAGTTGTTTTCTCCTAGTCGTCCAAAGCCAAAGGTATTTGGTGGTACCCTTGAAAGGCGTCCAAGAAGCTCATCCGAGGATGGCCTACAGTAGCATCCACTAGTTGGTCTATCTGAGGCATGGGGAACGGGTCTTTTGGGCAAGCTTTGTTCAGGTCTGTAAAGTCCACACACACACGCCACTTTCCATTCTTCTTTTTCATGACCACAGTGTTGGCCAGCCAATCTGTGTAGAAAACTTCTTTAATGGTCCCGGCCTATTTAAGCTTGTTCACCTCCTCTTTAACAGCATCATAATGTTCTTTAGAAGAGTGCCGAGGTGGTTGCTTCCTAGGGAGGGCAGCCGGGTTAACGTTCAGGTGATGGCAAATGAAGTCTGGATTAACCCCTGGAGCTTCGTACGCATTCCACGCGAACACATCTATGTTTCTCCTTAGAAACATGATCAACTCATCTTTCTCCAGAGGAGGCAGCTGAGCTCCGATCTGAAAGAATTTCTCCGGATCATCATCAATGACGACCTCTTCTAGCTTTTCACACTTTACCCCCTCAAACTCAGCATCTACGAATAGTGCTGAGATCCTTGATTGCTATGAACTTCCTTTAGCAGAGGCTGAAGACTCAACTATAGGCTGATGCATAACTACAGCCACCAAGCATTGCCTAGCGACGGACTGGCTCCCAATTAACTCCTCAATTTGGTCTCCAGACAGGTATTTCACCTTCAAATGCAAGGTGGAGGAAACAGCTCCCAGGGCATAAAGCCAAGGCCTCACCACAATGGCTGTATAGGCAGAATAAGCATCCACCACTATAAAATCCACTTCCACTACTTCCGAACCTGTCTGCACAAGCAGCCTGATCTGGCCTCTTGGGGTGACCACCTTTCCATCAAAACCGAACAGAGGTGAGTCATAACTTGCCAAATCCTCAAGTTTCAAGTTTAGCCCCTTATACAAATCGGGATACATGATCTTGGCCCCACTGCCTTGGTCCACCAGCACCATCTTCACGTTATACCCCCAAATCTAGAGGGTGATCACCAGGGTGTCATCATGTGGTTGTATGGTCCCGGCCTTATCATCGTCCGAGAAGCTTAATGCTAGTCGGATCCCTACTCTAGCCTTCTTCGGCTCGTGTTCAGATTCCCCGGTGGATGGCCGAGCCACAGACATCACCCTGGACGGTTGAGAACCAGTTCTCCCAAGTGTAGCAAAGATGACATTAATTGTGCCTATTGGGGGCCTTGAAGAAGTGTTTCCCTAAGTCCCTGGCCTTGATTGGTCTACTTGCCCGTTAGGACGATACAAAAACTGCTGTAACATTCCCTCTCTGACTAGTTGCTCGAGATGGTTCCATAGAGTTCTGTAATCCTAAGTAGCATGCCCCCGCTCCCGGTGGTATTGGCAATGAAGACTCTAATTACGCCTCAAGGGGCCTCCACTCATTTTGTTTGGCCATTTAAAGTATGGCTTGTTCTTGATCTTCTCCAAGACTTGATACACTGGTTCTCGGAACACAGTGTTAACCATTTGAGAGGCTGTAGAACCAGATTGACCGTTAAAATCCCTTCGTGGTCTATTATTGTTATAGCAGTCCAACCTAAAATCCCTTATCTCCTGAGGGATAACCTTACTCTTTCCCTTTCCTTGTTGTTGATCCCCCTCAACCCTCTTATACTTATCGATCTGATCCATGAGCTGACGTACGCTGGTAACGGGTTTTCCAGTCAAAGATTTCCTTAAACCATGCTCGGCAGGTAGGCCGACCTTGAAAGTCCTGATGGATACATCGTCAAAGTCACCATCTATCTCATTGAACATCTCCCAGTATCTTTCTGAGTATGTTTTCAGAGTCTCCCCTTCTCTCATGGATAGGGACAATAAAGAATCTAAAGGCCGAGGGACCCTACTACATGTAATGAAGCGGGATCCAAACGGCCGAGTAAGTTCCTTAAAGGAACCAATGGAACCTGCACTCAGGCCATCAAACCACTTCATTGCCACAGGCCCTAGGCTGGATGGGAATACCTTGCACATCAAGGCCTCGTTCTTAGAATGCACAGTCATTCTCTAGTTGAAGTGGCTTACATGCTCCACAGGATCTGTTCGGCCCTACATGGCAAACGTTGGCTGAGTGAAACGCCATGGAAGTCTTCTTCCCTCAATCCTACGCTTGAAAGGTGACCTGGAAATTTGACTGAGCGCTCAACTCATCGCATCATTTCCCAAGCCTTTGGAGGATGAGCTCTTTTTCCTGCGTTCATGATGATAATCCCCATCACACAAGAAAGATTCACTGGGGGGAGTCCTTAACCTGGGCCTATAACTATCATCATTGTCAGAAGGAGATTCTGAGCTTGGAGGAGTCTTCCTTCTCTGCTTACGACGCAATTTTCTACGTAAATGATCTATCTCCCGCTGCATGTTCCTAGCGTTTTCCTTATGAAAGACATGGCCTCCATCTCAAGATTGACTCCTGCCAATATGAGTGGTGTGCACACTCCTTTCACGGTCCCTTTCTCGTTCCAGATGGAGAAAATGATCTTGATGTTGGGACTCCTTAGACTCAGCCTGACCTGAACCTACCATAGTTGAACGTCAAACTCACTACAACACAAGATTTCCCACAGACGGCGCCAATTGTAAGACACGAATTGGAATCCTAGCCCAAATGGTGAATGAACCTAGGCCTAAAAAGCTCAATACAATGAATTTGTAGAGAGTGGGTTGGAAAACTGGGTTTTAGTGAATTAAATAACGGCTAAATTGGATCCAGGTGTCAAATAAAGTGGAATAGTATGGTTAAACTTAAAGAAAATCGTCCTCGGCTACAGTCCAAGGAGGTTCATTCTTATATATATATATCTCCAATATGATTACAGATTCAGTTCTGGGTGGTTACAAAGTTTTTCTCTTAGTTTTTCCGATCCCCTTCTCTCAGGGTATCTTCTCTATCTTATACTACCCTCCCCCTACATCTCCACCCTCTACGTGCAGGTCAGCTTGTTGGTCATGATTCTTGTCCCATCAACACCTTCAAGAAGTCTTTGGGTGGTAGTTGTAAGGCTGAAATTTACTGTTCATACATCACTTCCTCATTAATGCGGCAAGAGGATTAGCTGCAGAGCATTCAATGCGGTGGTAGCAGCCTTCCTTTGGATATTTCTCAGCTCCCATATGTCCTGTACATTCATAGTGTATATCTTTATCAGTAGAACCTCCCGACACATTACCCCAGGTGATAAGACACACATCTTGATCTTTGTTTTATTTAGCTGAGGGGACACCCCTCCTCGAACCACTGTGCCTCCTCGGACAAGGCCCAAGGCCCAAAATATATTTGGGCCCCTTGTACTCATAGTTAGTATTATACCATTATTCATTAAATTATGTATTTAACACATCAAATTAACCTCAATTTGATTAATATTAAATAATTTTATTTAATTAATATTTATATATAAAATGTCTCACATAAATCTTTCGCCTTAGGCCCTAAATTAGGTTGGGTTGGCCCTACTAACACGTTCTCTTAATTGAAAGCAAGTATATAAAATAAATAATTAAAAAAAAAATCAAACAAACAAACACAGAGAGTGAACATATTGGATGTGTTTGATAACTCTGATTGGCATAGATTATTTTATTTATGAACATATATTTTTTAAAATAAAAATAAAAAATCAAGTGGGCCATTCATATTGGGTTTTGTAAGAAGTGCGGTCCCAATGAGAATATCTCAATTCTCATGCATAGACCCAATAAAAAAACAGCAAAAAAGAAATTTTCCGCTGCCGGGATTTGAACCCTGGTTTTCAATCAACCGGTATTTTTTTGATTAGCCCAAGTGCTACAGCGGATTTCTTATCATATTAGTCATTAAAAATTGTATTAAACACTAAAGTGAAAAGTCCAAGTAAAGGAGACCTTTTTAAAATTATCAAAAACCCAAGAGATGAATTCACAAATCACACACAACAACATGAGTCAGAATCTTCTCAGAGAGAGAAGAGATAATATATAGCACGAAGTTTCATTTGATCTTGCAAATGCCAATGCTGAAATTCTGGGTTTTGAAGAGCTTGAATGTCACCGTCAGTTGTAACGGTGATGACCCGAGGCCGAGGTGGAGCAAGTGTGGTTCCATAGAGATGCTACCCCTTGAGATAAGGAACAATCTGTGCTTTCCACAGTAGGTAGTTGTCACGAGTCAATTTGATAGTAGAAGAGGCAGAGGAAGACGATGATAAAAGTCACAACAGTATTGGGACAGTTCAAAGGACAATCAGTTAACAGCTTTTGTACTTAACAAAAGCTGTTATTCTACCACCTTTTGTACTTAACAATCAAAGGACAGTTCAGTAGAGATAGAGAGAGAGGAGCCCGGCCACTGCTCGCCGACCACACACCGCTACACGCGGCACGCCTTCCGTCGCCGCACGCCGGAAACCACCGGTAAAATTTGTAATTACAGGAAATGCATGGCTTTGGCTCACTGAAGCTTTCTTTTCTTAGATTACTCTGTGGATGGTCCACAGTCATAGGTCTCAATGACAGTGGTACCCTAACAGAATTTCCTAATTTTATTTCTTTTTGCGTGTAATTTTCTTTATAGATACTCTTTAGGCTATCTTTTGCTATGTAATGTTCTTGAGGTGGCTTCATTGCAATAAAATCTATTAGTATGTTGATAGCTCATGGGAAAGATGACTCCAAGGATGTAATACAACTGTTAAGAGTTAAGTAGGATTTGAAAGAAAAAAAAAAATTTTTTTTTTTTTTTGATGGTTTTATAGTTTCTTGTCTATTTGACTGAATCACGGGTTGAGGAACTAAAAGAGGGAATGTGTTACATTTTACATTGAAATAATTGAAGCAGTTTAGGGTCATTGTTTTGGTCTGATGCAGTTAATGGTTAGTATGTTGATGATAAAGTACCAAATGTTAATGTGAGCTACGTCTTTTAACTAAATGTGATTATGATATTATTTTGGACTTGTTAGGCTTAGGCTTTTCTTTTAATTTCCCCAATCTCAAAACCCTTTTAAAACTGAATTGTAGCTAGACAGACTTGCTAAGTATAATGTTTCAAAGATCTTTGTACAGTTTTATTCAATGTTATTGTTAGAGAGAGTTCTTTGTTATCTTTACTTATCAATAAAATAAAATAAATTCTGTTATCTTCATCTTTCCTTCTCTGTGTGTAAGTTTATCCATCTTTTCTCACAGATTTTAGTTAGTGGAAGATACTTAACTTTTTGTTTATGGACTTGAATTAGAGGGTATTCTTATTATTAATTTTAAAATGAAGAAGATGATAGCCCTAGGCTTTGAGGGTTCGGCCAACAAGATTGGTGTTGAGGTTGTAACTTTAGATGGCACCATTCTATCAAATCCACGCCATACCTACATTACCCCTCCTGGCCAATGATTCCTTCCCCGAGAAACTGCTCAACACCATCTCCAACACATTCTTCCGTTGATCAAATCTGCTTTGAAGACTGCCCAAATAACCCCAGATGAAATAGATTGCCTATGTTACACCAAGGGTCCTGGCATGGGAGCACCACTACAAGTTGCTGCTGTTGTTGTTCGGATTCTTTCACAGCTGTGGAAGAAGCCCATTGTTGCGCTTAACCACTGTGTGGCACATATTGAGATGGGAAGGATTGTGACTGGGGCAGATGATCCTGTTGTATTGTATGTTAGTGGTGGGAATACACAGGTAATAGCATATAGTGAAGGGCGGTACCAGATCTTTGGGTAGGCCATTGATATTGCAGTTGGAAATTGCTTGGATCGATTTGCTAGGGTGTTAACACTCTCCAATGATCCAAACCCTGGATATAACATTGAGCAGGTATGTATCTGAACATGGATGGAGTTTTCACTTTATATAGCTGACCCTGCATATAAATATTTTCAATGCTTCTTCATCTGGTTCCTTTTTGGGTTTCTTTTTTTATTTTTTATTTATTTATATAGAGATTTGCTTTCGTTAATTTATTTATTGAATATATTGATAATTAATTTATTTGTTAAATATAACTAAGACAAAATCGTTTTCACTATGAGGACTATTAAGATTAATATACATGTAAGTGTGTGGAACGTGGCCAATAAGCTCTAGCCCAAATGGCACCTCCTTGTGAATGGTTAGGCCATGGATTTAAGATCCACCGTGTGCATATGTAACTTGGTATTAAAAAAAATGTATGCTTGTTGAATGTGTAGACACATATTTATACCCTTATTTGCTTTAGATGATCATACAACGTAAAATGTGAAATTAGAGGATTTGTGGTTGAAATCAGGTTACAAAAGATTGATGCCTGACAGCTTAAAAGTTACAGGAAATTGGGATTTTTTTTTTTTAAAGCAAGATGTTAGAAACTCTGACAGCAAGTTCTTTAAAGCTTTAGGGTGGCTTAGTTTAGATTTAAACTTTAAAGTTTCAGAAAAGTTTAGATTGCTGTTGGGTTTGCTATGCTGTTTCATGTTATATTCTATCACATCCTATTTTTTTAGAGCCTCTGTGCTTTGGTTGTTGATTCATTCTAAATGCTTGACTGCGCTCATTTGTTACAGTTTATTTTCAGCTTTTTGAAAATGGGGTTGACATGCCTGATTTTATTTTATTTTTTTCTTTACCAGCTTGCAAAGAAAGGAGAACAATTTATAGACCTTCCTTATGTTGTAAAAGGGATGGATGTATCTTTTAGTGGAATATTGAGCTATATTGAAGCCACTGCTGCGGAGAAGCTAAAAAATAATGAGTGCACCCCTGCAGACTTGTGTTACTCCTTGCAGGTAAACTGTAGTCGTAAATTATTTTTTATTTGAACTAAGCTATTCTTCATATCTCAATCATTAGATGTTGTATCATCATGTTTGTTGGTTCTTTGCCTTAATTCTCTTCCTCTCAAAAGCTAACTCACCCTCTGTGGGAGGTACTTTTCTAAAGTTCCATATACTAGGCCATACAGTTTTCTCTCTTTTATTTTACTTATACACCCGAAAAGAACTTTATTTATATTATTCTGACATATATTATGTGTAATATTTTGATATGTAATATGTTTCAGGAAACTGTGTTTGCAATGCTTGTGGAGATTACAGAAGGGGCAATGGCACACTGTGACACGAAAGATGTTCTTATTGTTGGTGGTGTTGGTTGCAATGAGCGTTTGCAGGGGATGATGAGAACAATGTTCAGAGCGTGGTGGAAGATTGTTTGCTACTGATGACAGGTATTGCATTGATAACGGAGCAATGATTGCATACACTGGTCTCCTTGCTTATGCTCATGGTACGGTAACTCCACTGGAGGAATCAACTTTCACCCAGCGGTTCTGGACTGATGAAGTACATGCAATCTGGAGACAGAAAAAGGAGCCTTCTAACATGTATGGCCTCATGCAGGAAAGTAGCTAAATCTAGAAGATCTAGAGGTATGGTCTTTCTAATGCTTGCCAGAATTAAGATCAATAATGAATTCCTTATTTGAATATTAGTATGAAAATGTTACAATATTCAAAGGAGAAACTGACTTAGCTATGCTGCCATGGAATTTAAAATAGTATTTGGTACCAATCAAGAAACATACATTCACGAATTGTACTAAAAAGTACCACGTATTACTTATTGAGTAGCTATATGTTAGTTTACAGTTATTGTATGGGTTATTCTGGGAACATTTTGTTGTGGGCTGGTACACACAAATATTGATTGGATATATTTTACTAGTGATTATGGTTTTTTTTTATAAGTACCCATGATTATGGTTATAGGGCTTGGAATTTGGTTCCTAACCTTTCAGGATGGGGCTATTTGGCTAATTATATTGTGGAATCATGTATTATGGTGATAGATTTTACCATGGTAATTAATGGGAGAGAATATAGTAGGTTAAGAACTTGCCAACTGCCTGGGTTTTGGGGAAACAGAATGTATGATTCTTTAAATTGTGGTAGTTAATGGATTTTGCAAATTATGAAAATCTAGGCCAACTACCTCTTTGTGCTTTTATTTTCTTAAGACTGAAAAATGACCCACTTGAATTAAAGGGAACTAAGTTAACAGCCTGTTTGTTCTTAATGTCTCTGATCCAAGTCTTTGTGACCACCTAGATTCAGTTAATTTTTCTGTTCTCCATGTGCTAGGTCGCATTCCATTAAGGTAGTTGGGCAGGTTTGCAGATGGGGGTAGGTACTCATATACTTGATATTTATTGTTGGCCTGCTTCTAGTACAACTTGGGGTCTACAAGAATTAAATCAAGTACCTAATACCAAATATGAAATCCATAAATTTAAGAGGCTTTTATATTTTAAGAATGTGGACCAATAATATTAATATCAAACACACTATCACCAACAGTTATTTTATTTACTGTGAGTCATTATCATAAATGAATTCATTTTCCAAGTGGGATGTGCAACTACAAAACATAGTCACTTACAATTAGTGAAAATTGATAATACAAAGGAAGAAAAATAGGAGAAAATGGTTTCATTTCACCTTATCTTTTGTAAAATTTGGTGCAGAATACTTTTCAAAAAATGATCTGGCTCAGATTGAATTGAGTCAGAGACACAAATGTTACTATATTTGCATTCCTTTAGCTACCGCTACAACCATTGGACTCGATTACAATCACACTCTCGACTGAAACACTATCATTCTTATTCATTGCATAAAACCAAGTTATGATTTTCACCATTGTCGGCAGTCCCACCTTTATTAGCCACTGCTGCAGTTGTAGACTCTGATCACCCACCAACATCATCTGTTAAGCTGTAACATGAACCACCATAAGCCTTTTTTTTATTGTGTTGGTGTAACTTGTGTTTTTTATTTGCTCTTGTAACGAATTGGCAGGAGATGTTTTATAAATAAAATATTCATATTTGTGAGGTTACAAAGTTAATCTGAAATTAATTTGTCAACAACACTGTTTTGTTTCAACAATGACTATTATTCAAGGTACAAATATTTCTAAAATACAATCTTCTTCTCCCTCTTCAACCGATAATTATTTTCCTTTTGAAATGGAAAAATTGTAAAACATTATTTGTTGAGTTATTCCTGTAAGATTGTTGGTAACATAACTTTTAGGCATTCTGGTCTGAAGTTTAAATGGTAGTTTTGCACCACTCCTGAATCCTGATAGTGTTTTAATCTAGTAGCATTTGTTTTTCAGAATCTTCTAGAGAATATGGGTAACTTTTTCTTCCTAAAAGAATCTGAATGAAATAAGAAAGGCAGGCAAGTAAAGAAAGCATGCATCAATATAGTACCGAGAGGTTTTAACTCATATTGGGTTTTCTAATAAATGCAAGCCCAATGAGAAGATGTCAATTCTCATGCATTGAACCAATAAAAAATGATTTTTCTGCTGCCGGGGTTTGAACCCGGATTCAATCAATAGATTCATTGGAATTACCAATGTGCAATAGCAAATTTCTTGTCTTATTTATCATGAAATATTTTATTAATCCTCAACTTCCAAGTAAATGAGCTTTGTCCTGAACTTTTTAAAATATCAATTAACCGCCAAATTACTCTAAATTCTAAAGTTCACGCTATTGCAGTAGAGATAGAAAAAGAAAGGAGCCCAACCACC
>JARYZH020001204.1:0-36393 GCA_030021035.2 Notholithocarpus densiflorus
AATTTTTTTTTTTTAATTGGCTTCGCAAAAGCAAAGAATATTTTCACCGTAATACTGTGCATCATAAGATCAAGATGGAAGATTTTTGTAAAAATTATTTATAACATCTCAATAGAAATAGTCAGACCAAGAAATCAATTCCAGATTACTTATAGCATAATTTTATTTGCAAAAGGATAAAGGAAGAAGAGAAAACTGTCAAGTTGTTTTGGAAATGTAATGAAAGAAAACAATAAAGACTACTTCTAAAGAAGTATACATTTCCTTACAGAGAAAAAGAATGTGAACTTATATGACAGAATATAATCGAAACCTGATAAACTCTAGTAGCAGGCTTTTTTTCAAGGCTGAGCAAGAGAGACTAAGATTGATTACAAATTTTGGACAAAGCAAAATGTGGCTTAAATTTATAAACAAGGGCAACTCTTGCTGTTCTCATAAATAATTTCTAGTCAATGAACCACTAACAATGGTCTATTCCTACTTTCCTAGTCTTTCATTAATATTATTTGTTTTGCTTACCAACCGATGAATTTTAATCTATTGCAAACAATAGTAAAGACAGCTAAACATGGTACGGTAAAATGGGAAAAAGTCCAAGTTCGCAAATTCCCAGCAAAATAAAATAGTAAGAAATATAAAAAAGTAAGTATAATTTGCAATTTGCTAATTGACTATAACCTCGTCAATGGTACAAGTGGGAACTCAAGAAATAATAAGTAAGAAAACGAAATGATAAAAGATACTACATATAAAACCTTGAGATTCCTAGTTGACTTTAAAACCTTCATGATATTGAGATTGCATGTGACAATCCAAGTTTAACCATGCACATTCCACGATCATCACTTTATTACTATAGTAAGATTAATTATATTGTCTGTCCACGAGTTTCGGCAGCCAATTTGTTTTAGAAATAACAATCAATATCTCTTCATATTTTAAAGAAAGACTGATAAGTAAACAGAATCATTTTTAAACATTATCTTATAACAATTTGGTAAACTATATACTATGAAATTTTCACGTGAAAAGTTGTATAAAGATTACATAAACTCCAAATCTGTCAGTAACAATAAGGACATGACATAAGTCTCAAGAACCGTCCTCGCGAGTCGCGACGTTGATAAATATCCTTACCTCCATTCTGGGGGAGGTGGTCTCGCTAGCTACCCCATTTTGACTATATTAATTTTTCATACATATCATGCAACTCAGGCTACTCAAAAGGTGTTATTTTTATTATAAAAAGAGTAATGCTACAAATACAAACTACTTTATAATATTTTTATAAATTTTTATTGTGGTCAATTTCTTACTGGTTATCATCTAGGCTCACCAATAACATTACTTTTTTTATTTACTAATAATTAATTACCATATCAGCAAATTGTAAAAAAAAAAAATTGTATCTCTAGCATTTTTCTTATAAAAAATAAAAAGAAGAGTAGGGTTTGATCCAAGTTTTACTGAGTTTGCATATATTATTATCAAACATTGAACATTAAATTTCACATATTTACTATTAAACCTTAATCTTGACCCATTTTGACCAAATTTGATCGAGGCTTACCAAGTTTGGCCCAATATATTACTAAAAAATGTGAGATCGAAGTAAATTTGGTTCCTTATAAAAGAGCACAAAATTACCTATTATTTGATTATTTACATACAAGTTTTAGGTTTGAATTGAGTAAAATATCATGAAAAAAATATCTACAATTCATAATTCATTTCATGGAAGAGCTAAGTAATTTCAATGAAAAACATGTCAATTATTGAAATCTCAGTTTGCTGGCATATTTCGTGCCAAATTTGCATGTAATTTTCAAGTTTTTAATTTCATTGTATCATGCACAATTTCGGGTCATTTTGTAATGGGTTGAAGAAGTCTAGACTCTAGAGTTGCAAGTTGGAATTGCTATCTGCAGCAACTGGTTTGTGTGAAATTTAGAGGGTCGAACAAATGGTCAAGCAAGTTAGCATTTTGAAATTCAGTTGAGGCACCAATTTCACCTCTCTCTCACTTCTCATTGGCTTAAGCAAAATTTCCTAAACCTGAATGAAATGAGCTATATATATTTCTCTGTTGTGCCTATCTCTTAGCCACTCTATATAATTCCCATTTCCCATGAAATTTGTAACGTACCTTGAATTCCTATATTAAAGAGTTAGAGGGAGTACTCTTGAAACCCTAAAGCTAAAACCCATCTCTTCTCTCTACCCTCCTTCCTTTTCACTAGCAATTTTTATGTGAGGAGATTAAAACCAATGCACACAAAGAAACACTCATAGTTCTTTGATGTAGGGCAACTATATTGGAGTAGTTCCAAAATCTCCAAGAGGCCTTCCAGTGGCCAAGGAGACTCGGTCTTGCAATTGGCGGCTTAATTCACAAATCCAATGACTAACAAGAAGAAAAGATTTGAGAAATTAATTGCTAGTAAAAACAGAAGACTTAAGTACTTAGTCATTATTTAGCTTGGAGGATTTTGCAAATGATCTGTACTGCAACTATTCATGTTTAGTGGATCGTTTGGTGCTATATATTCCAGAATTTTTAGCCCAGTTTTGGAATTTTTTTTTTCTTCATAACACTTCAGCATGTATAGGGTGCTTGATTGTTTGTTTATTGGGACTTGCTACTGTGTTTATATTTCCATGCATATATTAATTTACTAATTATATTACCAATTGGGCTTACTTTTGATAAGTAGCGTAAAATTGACATAAGCCATAAATTGGGGTTTAAATTGTAAATCTCATCAACTTTTTTTTCTTTCTATTCTTTTTTAAGATGAAAATATCATTTTGGTTCTTATATTTTGATCTTATTCTCATTTTAATCTCTACTTTTTTATTTTACCGCTTTTTGTCTCCAAAGTAAAAAGCGCATTCCATTTTGGTTCTTACCGTTATCTCACTAACAGAAAGTATCTACGTGGCAGACAGAGTGTACTGTTGGCACACTAAATGCTTACGTGACCATTAAAATAATATTAAAAATTATTTGGCATTTTTAAAAATACCACATCAGTATTTTAATAAAAAAATTAAAATAATTTCTTAAAAAGAATTCATTTTTCTTTTCTTTCTTTTTTCTTCTTTCTTTTAAGATAAATCCAAAAAGAAAAAAAAAATCCTTATTTCTCTCAATTTCTAGTGCGTGTTTGTGACTTTGTGTTTGTATCTTTCTTTTTCTTCTTTCTTTTCAGATCCATGACTTTCAACCTTTTTATTTTCATTTTTCTCTCTCTTGGCTCTCTTGACTTACTTTCATTTTCCCATCTTTCTTTCATTTCGTTGTTCACTAATATGGGTTTGATTTGGGTTAAAGAGGTAGAAGGGCTCAGATTGGTGGTGGTGGAAGTGGTGGTTGCAGATCGGTAGCGGAGGTGGAGAGAGGGGCTCAGATCGGTGGTGGAGGTAATGGATGGTATATGGGTTTTGATTTTGCAGCTGGAATCCTATATCACCCAGCCACTCTCTCTCTCTCTCTCTCTCTCTCTCTCTCTCTCGGTAGAACCCCATGTCTGAAGCTCCTGCCATTCATCTTCGCTGTTCGCCGCCACTACCACCCTCTCTTCTCTATCTCTCTCACGGTAGGATCCTGTGGTTTCTTTCTTCTTTCTTCCAAAATTGTTGGTGTGACTTGGTTCCACGGCTAGCAATGGAGGTCGCTAGCTGCTGTCGGTGGAGTAAGGGATATTCTGAGTTTGTTTATGAATGAGAATTTGTTGGGTTTGTGTTAGGGGAATTGTTGGGTTTGTGAAAAATGTTCAAATCTTGGGATTGATATAAAAAATTTGTTTGGTTGCCGATTTTTTTGGATGCCAAGAAAATGCGTAATAAAATGTTATTTTTTTTAACTGTCATTGATTTGAGTTTTAATGTGTTTGGTTATAAAGAAAGTACAAGAAAGACAAAGAAAATAAAATAAAATAAGAATTAATTTGCTAAGAATATGAGAACAATAACATGATAGTCATGTTCTTGGAATAACACACCGAATATGAACATGTTCTTTCCTAAAAATAATGAAAGGAATAAATAAATAAATTATTTTTTTATTTTTTTATTTAAAAAAATTAGAATATCAGAATGTAGTTTTAATTGTTTTATCTAACTTGGCTTTTTTTTAAAAATAATTAAAATGCTGATGTGGCATTTTTAGAATGCCAAATAATTTTCTTTTAATATTTTTTTAATGGTCATGTTAGCATTTAGCATGTTAATAGTATATTTCGTCTGCCACGTAGTAAATTTCTGTTAGTGAGATGATGGTAGGAACTAAAATGGAACGCGTTTTTAACTCTGAGAACTAAAAGCAGTAAAATAGAAAAGTATGGACTAAAATGAAAATGAGGTCAAAATATATGAATCAAATTGGTATTTTTGTCGTTTTTGGAAATAAATCACTTTTTATTATTATTATTATTTTCTTGGGATGTGCTATAATTCCTAAGAGCATCCTCATTAAAGATGCTACCAGGGGTATATGTTAAATTTTAGTATCAAAACACCAAAAAAGCAACTTCATCAAAACTTTCAAATTGTAAAATTTTTGGCATACTTGCACAGTGAGCTTGTATTAATACAAGCTCATTGTAGCCTGAATTGTAAAAAAAAAAAATAGTTTTTTATTCTCATGTTGGTGAGGTGGTTGGCTGGTTGTTTGTGTTAAGTTGTTTTATTATTATTTTAATGAATAGTTTATATTATTTAAATGAAATGGTAAAAAATATAGAAATTTTGATGTTTGATGTATTTTAAAGTGGGATGATATAATAAATAAAGTAAATTTTTAAAGTGTTAAATGCTAAAAATTTTAGCATTCTTAATAAGGACGCTCTAACAAGTTCAAACGTATTTTAAAACAAAATCATTTTTTCTTTATAATTTTCTTGGGATGTGTCCTAGGCTCCTAGCTAATTTCTATAAAATTGTGCTTTAATTTAGTTAGAGTTATAGTCTAATTTTTTTCATGAGCACGTGCAATATAGTATTTTTGTTGGGCAAATTCCACTAAAAAAATTTCTACATATTATTAAAAGGGAAATGCTAACGAGTGCCCATAGAGTATTGGTTAAGAATCCAGTTAAAGAAAGTTTGTTAGGTTCTAAAAACTTAGGAACTAATGTATTTAGAACTCTAATGTATATTGTTGGCAAACCATGATCAAAACAGGTTGTTTAGTCTTGTTTAGACTTGCTCAAAGTTATATCTTTTATGTAAAGTTGAAATTGAGCTGTTGCAGAAGTATTAGTGCATTTCGGCCTGGCTCGATCGATCGAAGAACAGGCTCGATCGATCGAATCTCAAGTAGAATGTTTTTTCAGCAAAATTCCAACTCAGCCCTAGTACATTAAAACGTTTAGGGTTTTATGTTTTTGCCTTAGATATAAAAGGCAAACCCTAGCCACGTTTTAGAAACTGCTCATATTGTTATTTGTGTAAATCTCTTGTGAGATCTATGAGGAGCTTTCCTTTACACAATCTTAGGATTATCAAGAGGAGATTCGTTCAAGAACTTGATGATCATTTAGTTGCTGCTATAAGAACTTAAAGATACGCAAGCAGGAGTGCTTGTATTTGCTAGAGAATCCAAGAAAGAAGGAGTCCGTGGTCTCGGAGCTTGTACGTGGTCGTGTCAGTAAGTTTCTACTGGTGGGTAGCAATAGGATGTTAGTGGTCTAAATCGCTATTGTAAAATTTCGATTCTTTCATAGTGGATTCAGGTTTACCTTGAGGATAGCTAAGTTAAATTCTCCCCAAGTTTTTACCGGTGTGGTTTCCTGGGTCATCATATCATTGTGTTATTTATATTTACGCTGCTATGCATGATATAATTGTTTGATTGTGATAACCTAGATCTGAAATTTGGTCTAAGTAATAACTTGGCTAATTAACTAGGTTAATCCAATTGTGTTTTAAGGGGTCTAAAAACAAACAAGTGGTATCAGAGCAAGTAGCTCTCCTATTATTGATCTTTTGATCTCTGAGCTGATCCTTGACCCCTGTTGTCATGGAACACAGACACTTTCTTGTTATTCCTCCTCACTTTGATGGAAATAATTATGCTTATTGGAAAGTAAGGATAAAAGCATTCTTGAAATCCATTGATGAAAGGGTCTGGAACTCCATTGAGTACGGATGGGAGAAGCTCACTGCTCCTGTTAGTGAGTGGGAAACTTCTCAGAAAGAAGCAGCAGCCTTCAATAGCAAAGCTATGAATGCAATCTTTAATGTTGTTTCTATGGAGGAATTTAAGAGAATCTCTAATATTGAGGTTGCTCATACTGCTTGGAATATCCATCAGACTGTGCACGAAGGCACAAAGGCTGTCAAAATCAATAAGTTACAACAATTAACTACTAGATTTGAAAACATTAGGATGTTTGATGATGAATCTTTTGATGAATTCTATGCTAAGCTTAATGATATTGTTAATTCTGCTTACAACTTGGGTGAAATCTATGATCAACCTAAAATTGTTAGGAAGATTCTTAGATCTTTGACTGAAGATTTTAGACCCAAAGTGACTGCCATCACTAAGAGCAAGGATGTGGACTCCATCCCTGTTGATGAACTTGTAGGATTTCTTCAATCCTATGAGTTAAACCTACCTAAGACTAACAAATCCAAATCAATGACTCTTAAGTCAGTTGATGATGTTGATGTTGGTGGATTTGATGATGAGCTCTTTGCTACAGAGGTTGCTTACCTTGCCAAGAACTTTAGGAATTTCCTTAGAAACAACAACAGAAGGGCAAGAGATAAGAACACTGCTAAACCTAGAAACTTTAGGAAGAATGATCCCACTAAGGTTAACAACACTGATAAACCTAGAGAAAAAGTAAGTCAATCTTCTAATAATTCTATGGGTCCTCAGTGTTTTGGATGTCAAGGGTATGGTCACATGAAATCTGAATGTCCTACTTACTTGAAGTATAAGGGTAAGGCTATGGCTGTAACCCTTAGTGATGGTGAAGTTTCTGATGATGAGTCTGGTTGTGACGAGGATGGAAACTTCATTGCTTTCACTACTACTGATGTAGTAAATGAAAGTGTATCTACTGAAGAGAACCCTTCTGATGGGGAACTCTCTGCGAATGTAGATCTTCAAGAAGCCTACAATAAACTTTGCAAAGTTGCTGCAAAGGATGCTATGAACGTTGATTTAGGCTTGAAGAATTGCATCTCTTGAGCTTAATAAGAAAAATTTGCTTGTTAAATTGTTTGATGCTACTGAACTTTTGAATAATGTTAAGACTAAGAACATGCTTTAGTTTGAAAAAATTAAGAATTTGGAACATGAGCTTTCTGTTGCTAGAGAACAAACTAATAGGTCTGCTAGTTCCAAACTTGATCATATGCTTAGTGTTCAAAAGTCTTTTTTTGACAAAACTGGTTTAGGTTTTGTAGAAAGTATCAATGTGTCTGCACCCAATTCCACTATCTTTGTTCCTTCATCCTCTTCTGAACCCTCTGTGAGTGAGGTTGTCAAACCCTTAGATGCCACACCTCCTAGGAAGATTAGGGTTGAACTAAAAGAGTCTAAACCTAAGCAGTCTACCCTTTCTAAGGACAAGTCACATAATAAGCCTACATGGGTTTGTCATTTTTGTGAAAAGTCTGGACACATTCGTCCAAACTGTTACAAGCTGCAAGCTGCTAAGAAAGCAAACAAACCAAAAGTACATGTGCCTCAAACACAAGATCCTATGGTACTCATTGGTGAATTAGTAAAGGCTCTAAACCTTTATTCCAATCTTGGAGTTGGAAATCATTCCCATGTGAATAAGAACTCCAATGCTCGTGTTGCATCTAAAAAGTTTTGGATGCAAAAAGCTCAATCTAATTGAGTCCTTCTGACATGGTCCTTGTGCTTCATTGCTATATTCTTTGTGACCTTTGTTTTTTTTTTTTTTTTTTTTTTTTTTTTTTTTTTTTTTTTTTTTTTAAGGAGAAAGAAAAAGGAAACAAGTTGTGTTTTGCAGTAGTTTCTTGGTTTTGAAAACAAGGTTGGTCAATTTATTTTCACATAACATGTCTTTTGTACCTTGTTTAGCTTTGATGAGCTTACTTATTGCACTTTACTAGTTGAAACTTTGTAGTGCATGTTGTGTGGGAAAGATGTTTTTGGTTTTGATCACTTTGTCTTGATCTTGAAGTCACATGTCTTTGACTGTCGGACTTGAACCTTTTGAGAAATGCATAAATAACCATCTCACCACTGTTCACTAGCCAATCATGAACACCTCCGTGCATATCGTAAGATTTTGTGCTCGAGAAAGTGTAGCACATGCACAAAAAGATCATAAGGTGTAGCCTTGGTTTAAATGCTAAAATTAGTGTGTACATTATTGGACTTAAAGCTAAATCATTTAAAAGCTAAAATTGGTGTGTACATTATCCTGGCTATTTTAATAAGTTTCTAAACAATTAAAATTTGTGTGTACAATATGAGGCAAAATCAAGAAACTTACATGATTGCAAACTTATGTTCTAAGAGATGTGAGAGTTATGTGATGTAACTCTTTAGGTGATAGTCTCTTTCAAATTCTATGTGATAAATTTTGTAGACTTTGTGTTTGATTGCTATTCACATATTACCTCACATGTATCTCAAGTTTTTGCTAGTTGCACACACTACACAAGTTACTCTTTGCTAAACATTGTACATGTTATTGTGTGTAGTTTTGGTCTGATCAACCAAGTTTGAAAATACCTTGAGTTTTATGCAAAACATATTTAATGCTTGAGAATTTAAGGAGGTTGTATTGAAAATCTTCATTTTGAGAAAACTGGGTTTAAAACCTATGTTTTTGAAAAGCATTTCATCTCATACTCATGCATTTTATTTATAAAATTCAATGCTCTGAGGAATTTCTTGCAAAATTGCTTTGTCTTTTTAAAATTTTTTCCTTTTCCAGAATTTCGATTGATCGAGGCTGTATTTCGATCAATCGAAATTGTGATTAAAAATTTAGGTGAACCTCTGTTTGTTTCGATCAATTGAACCTAAAATTTCGATCAATCGAAAATCGTATGAGAAGTTTTTTAAAAACTGTTTTTCAATTGAGTCAATCACTTTTTCAAAAAGTTCTTTATCTTTTCTCTCTCCATACGACTCGGTCAAGGCTCCATCTCAATTTTTTGTCGTTTTCGTCCATTCTTTTTGCAAGGTTTTCCTCTCTCAAGGCTGGTAAGACCTTTATACCCTTCCTTTTGCATTTTTTTTCATGTTTTCATGCATAATCTCATGCAGTTTGTTGGGATTTTCGGACCTATGCAAAATTGGGGTTTTTGATGTTTCAAGTCTTCTTTTCTGAAATTGATCATTGGGTTTTGTTCCTATAATGTTATAAACATGATCTATGATGTTTAATTTGATCAATTTGGTGTTTTGTGAGAAATTGGAACTTCTAGGGCTTGTATTTACCCGATTTGGGTATTTTGTTCAAATTGAGTGTAATTGATGAAATTGGCTTGTTGAATTGATGTAATTGTTCATTATATTCTGTATTCTACCTTATGTGATGATCAATTGGTCAATTTTTTACAAATTGAACAAGTGGTTTTACAATTTTTTTGGGGTTTTTGTTAGAAACTCTATGCTCAAGCCAATTTTGTGAATCTGAACTTCATTTGAACTTAATTTCACTGCATTAGAGCATTTATTATGAAATTTAACTGTTCATGCATCATATAGATTTTTGTTCTATATTTTTTTGTGCTCACTTGCAGTCTACCCTTGGTTTTTTCTTTTATTCTGCTTTGTGTTTTTGTCCTTATCCTAGCACCATGCCTAGGAAGACTAGAGCCCATAGGACACCCTTCACTTCCTTTGAGTCTCCCTCTAGGAGTAAGTTGTTTCGGAATGACAAAAGCAGAGAGGTTTATGAGAAACTGAACTGTAAGAGAAAGATTTAGGCTAAGCGTTCTGTTGTGTTAGATGAAGTTGATCCTGCCATTAGGGCAAACTTGAGAGTAGAGGCTGGTTGTCTTTGTTGGAGGTAGATCATCCACCCCCGACCACCCTGATTAGAGAGTTCTACTCAAATCTCTCTTGCCACATCTATGATTCCAACATCCTTGTTAGGAATTGGATACGAGGTGTTGAGTTCACCATTACCCCTAGGATAGTAGCTGAAGCTCTTGGGGTTCCAGTCGTTAGGCAGCCTGTCTATCCTTATGAGGAGTCTCCACCCCTTGATGTCGTTATGTCTTACATCACTAGGTCTTCTATCTAGTGGGGTTCTAATCCTCGGATCACGTCTGCTGAGCTTACTGAGACTTCTTATCTTTTCTTTAGAATAGCGTGTTATTCTTTGTGGCCTATTTCTCATCTCCACACCATCCCTCTTGAGCGATGTGTGTTTTTGTACGCCTTTATTTCTGGTGCGTCTATTAGTTTTCCTCATCTGTTTCTTCGTTCTTTGAATGAAGTTCATAGGAGTTCTACCGCTGCTCATGCTCTTATTCATCCAATTTTCATTCATAGGATTTTGTTGTTTCTCGAGTTAGGTGATTTCCCTGCTGGTGAGCCCATACATGTTATAGCTCCTATAGGTGCCACCTTCCTTAGGCAGAGGGCTGCTCACTTGAGAGTTGGCTCTACGCGTCCTAGAGGTGAGTCGTCTGGTGCTGTACCCCCTCCTCCCTCTTCTACAGGTGCTGCTTCGGCTGAGGCGTCTGGTGCTGCTGCTACTGATGCTGATGTTCCTCCATCGACTACTTCGGATGATTTCGACATTCGACGTACGTTGGATCATGTCTTGACCGTTCAGGCGGCTCATAAATAGATTTTGGTGGACGTGCTCGATGAGATCCATGCCTTGCGAGCGGAGTTGGCACAGTTTCAACGATCCTCACCACCATCTCCTTTTAATGATGGAGTTTGATTACCCTTTGTCATTCCGTCACAAAAAGGAGAAGTACTTTAGGGTTTGAGCACTTGTAGTGTTTTTGTTTTCAGGGGGAGAGTTTTTTTTGTATGTTGGAGCTTATAGAGCTATTAGATTGTATCTAGGTGCTTCATTTTGTATTTATCCTTTTGGCTCTTGATGTATTTTTGTTGGGCTATTCATGTTAGGGGGAGATACATTTATTGTTTCATATGTTTCTTGTTTCACTGCTTATTGATTTATATTTATGAGTTATTCATTGATATATGTCTTTATTTTGTGTTATGTGAAGTCAAGAATTTATTTTGCTTACTTGTATTTTCCACACATGCGGTTATGCGTTTTGTTTAAGTGTTTCAGGAAATATACAGGTTGATTCAATTGAGCTGCTGTCTACACTTGCAACTGTTGGATAGTAGTTAAGATTGGATTTGTTATAATAAACATTTTTTTGTAAAGGGCTTTTCTTTGTAAACTTTGAGTTTTTAGTTGTGTTTTGTCACTAATTACCAAAGGGAGAATTTGTTAGGTTCTAAAGACTTAGGAACTAATGTATTTAGAACTCTAATGTATATTGTTGGTAAACCATGATCAAAACAGTTTGTTTAGACTTGCTCAAAGTTGTGTCTTTTATGTAAAGTTGGAATCGAGCTGTTGCAGAAGTATTAGTGCATTTCGGCCTGGCTCGATCGATCGAAGAACAGGCTCAATCGATCAAATCTCGGGTAGAATATTTTTTCTGCAGAATTCCAACTCAGCCCTAGTACATTAAAACGTTTAGGGTTTTATGTTTTTGCCCTAGGTATAAAAGGCAAACCCTAACCACGTTTTAGAAGCTGCTCATATTGCTGTTTGTGTAAATCTCTTGTGAGATCTGTGAGGAGCTTTCCTTTACACAAGCTTAGGATTATCAAGAGGAGATTCGTTCGAGAACTTGATGATTATTTAGTTGCTGCCATAATAACTTAAAGATACGCAAGCGGGAGTGCTTATATTTGCTGGAGAATCCAAGAAAGAAGGAATCCATGGTCTCGGAGCTTGCACGTTGTCAGTAAGTTTCTACTAGTGGGTAGCAATAGAATGTTAGTGGTCTAAGTCGCTATTGTAAAATTTCGATTCTTTCATAGTGGATTCAGGTTTACCTTGAGGATAGTTAGGTTAAATCCTCCCCAGGTTTTTACCAGTGTGGTTTCCTGAGTCATCATATCATTGTGTTATTTATATTTCTGCTGCTATGCATGATATGATTGTTTGATTATGATAACCTAGATCTGAAATTTGGACTAAGTAATAACTTGGCTAATTAACTAGGTTAATCTAATTGTGTTTTAAGGAGTCTAAAAACAAACAAAGTTTTTATGAGAAAAAAAAAAAAACAATTAATGTTTTGACAGCATTTTTCATTTCCCATAAAAGTGATGTCAAAACTTTCTTAAAATAAATTGTTAACGAGTGCCCTTATTAAAATGATACCAACAATTTTCATTAGAATATGCACATGCTTTTCTTAAGGAATTTCATTAAGTTTCTCTTGGTCATATTAATCAAGAAACATGTACAGATTTTATTTGTGGGTCCATGTCTTAAATGCTTTGCCCATGTGGGATATAATTGGATCCCATCAAAGCCACATGTCAACCCAATTTGTTTTTTTCACGTGGCATTAAAATCCTTTGCCTCATGTTTATGTTCTAGGTTTTTACAATTGTTGACATCACCTAAGTAACATCATCCAGATGGCCTAACCTATTTTGTAAACTTCACATCATTTCTCTTATAAATGGAAACAATAACGCCCATTTGTATTGCTGTAACTTTTTTTTTTAATAGAGGATAGAAATTCTACTCTAACCTAATCTAAGTGTATATGTATGTGAAGCGCCCTCCTGGAGAGTTGAACCTCGGCCTTTGCCCCCCACAAGTACTTATACTTGTGGAGTGACCATCGCACCAAGGGTGTGCAGTCGTTATTTTTACTTGTTAAATACTCTCAAACTTGTAAAATAATTTTCATTAACTAAACATTTATTTAGTAAAAGCTTGTAAAATGTTTTAAACTTGAAATAAATATAAAACATTTTACAAGAAAATTCTTGTATAAGACGGTCTCATGAGACTTATATGTGGGACCCACATGTCATTAAGACATAAGTCTCATAAGACTGTCTCATATAATACTGGAACTCACGCGTCATTGAGACATAGGTTTCATGAGATCGTCTCATACAATACTTACTCCATTTTACATTTCTTTGATGTACATATGAAACCCCCCATCCCACCAATCCCTTCTATTCTTGCAAATCTCCCACCCTCTTCTTCACTCTTTCTTGCACACAGACATGGTCCTTAGAGTGTTGGGGTCATAGTGGTCGTTGGAGATTTGGGAGCTTGGATATGGCCAAAGCACAGAGCGGCAAACGTAGTCTTAATTTTTGGAGGATTTAATTAAGAGTGTTAATGAGTGTTTTTAGGGCAATGGTTAATAATCTATTTTAAAAATGTTTTGACATCGTTTTTATGGAAAATGAAAAAAGCCGTCAAAATATTAATTATTTTTTTTTTCCTATAAAAATTTTCTTTAAATGAATTATTAATCATTACTTTAAGAATATCTGTTAGTATTTCCATTTTTATTTTTAATTTATTGCAAATTCAACTTAGCCAGCCGCTAAACACGGTTTTGTAACCTATGAAAAAGTCCAACATTGCAAATTCCCAGAAAAATAAAATGGTAAGAAATATATAACGATAGTATATTGTGCAATTTGCTAATTGATTATATCCTCAACATTGCAATAATTGAATTCATAAAAAAAAAACATTGCAATAATTGCAAGTGAGAACTAAAGAAACGTTATAAAACCTCGACCTTAGTTGCTAGTTGACTACAAAAAAAAAACTTCATGTTATTGGGATTGCATGTGAGTTGTGACAAATACTGACAATTCAATCGATCATTTATTACTATTAAGATTATATTGTCTGTTCACGAGGTTCTCGGCAGCCATTTTAGTTTAGAAATAAAAAGTAATTTCTCTTCATTTTAGAGAATGACTTACGACTGACAAGTAAACGGAATCATTAATTTTTGTCTGACCATTTGGTAAACCACAAATTCCACGTTCCTATAAGATATTGCATGCAAATATATTTTATATTTTGTTAAAACTTTGAAAGTCAAAACTCATATATGAACGAGAAGAAAAACTATAGAAACTCCAAAACTCTTAGTAAAAAATACATGAATCTAAATAACCACAGTCCTCGCAACGTAGATAAACCCTCCATATTTCAACATTTTTTTTCGGGGCTATAAATGACCAATTTTATTCGACAACATGAACTAATCATTAATTAACACCATAAGGAACAAAACAAGAAAGAAAACCCAACAAACAATTTTACTATTAGAATTAGTTTAAATTTGAGATATACCCGTATCCCTAAACTCTACCACACAGAAAATTTACAGAAGTGACCCCATTATTTGCTTCAAGTTGCTTGAACTCTTCTAATTTAAAATCCTTCCACAAACTATGTTTGTGACTTCAATAATCACCTTGAAGATCTATTTTTTGCAATACTGTTGGGATGACTTGACTATACACTATAACAGTAACAACATCGAATAATATGTTCTCTATTAGCTTCATAGTGAGTCCAAATCTTCTGTCTCATTTTGCCTGCTCCACTCTATACTCTACCAATTAAAGTTTGCCACATGTCTCACCTAATAAATTAAATTATAATTTTATGCCTTTATTATTTGTTACCTAAAATAAATAACAATAAATAAATTAAAATAAAATAAACAAACCACCAACGCCTCCCCACAACTGATCCTCTACCACCACCTTCACTAGCAGTAGGAGCAACAGATCGCCGACGTAGTCAGGAATTGCCGGCGACATCAACCCGACCAGTCACTGCCACCCACCTCCGCTAGGTCCACACCAACACCTCCTTGTTTTCAAATCCAAAACTGTTACCCTTAAAAATCAAAGCGATCTAGAAAAAACACTCTCTCATGTTGCTTTCTTTCTCGCCAATTTGGTCTCAAACAAACAAAACAATGGCCTAAAAATTTTGTTCCAAGTTCAACTTTCATTGTCTGCGAGTGGAACATCCGCTATCCCATATGAACAATTTATGGACAATGGGTATAAGCCATGGTGATTTTTTTTATGGAGTTCTGGCAAGCGATTTCATGGATCACAAATAATAAAACTCATTCATGGATTTGAAAACAAGGAGGACGTGGTGTGGACCCGGCGGAGGTGGATGGGCATAATTGGTGGGGTTGATGTCACTAGCGATCTCTTGCAGTGGCGCTGGAAAAAGTTGAGGTGGTGGACCGGTGGTGGTGGGAATGTGTTGGGTTTCTTTTTGTTTTATTTATTTATTTTATTTAGATAATTGAAATAAGTTTAAGGCATAAAATATGTTTTACTTAAATAATTAGACACTTGTCACATTTTTATTTGTGGAGCATAGAGTGGAACAGGAAAAGTGAGACAGAAGATTTGGACTCCTTCATAGTAACAACACTATAGATTATCTTCTTTATTTGCTTCTATACTTATTAATTGGTTGGATGGTTAAAGGTTAGGGTTTTCTCTTGGAATAGCATAAGATATTATGCCTCTACAACCTAGTGAGAATTATACTTAATGGGCCTCTAAATAGACTCAATACTTAGGGTTAAAAATCTCATGGCACCGACTTAATTAAAATGATATGATTAATTTCAGGATTCTTATGTATCAATCAAGGGTGTATGGACTACGGAGAGACCTGTCTTGTGTTAGAGCAAGTGAAGATTTGAGTAAAAAGAAGAGCAATGACTTGAAGTTGAAATTAGAAGAAGAAGAGGTTTCAGGGTAACGGCTAGTTCAGCTCAACAGTAACTTGAGACTAAGATCAAAACGGTGTCACGTGGTTTAAGTGAGAAAGAGTTTAAGTGTGTTATAAGCATTTGCAGCAGTGAAGCTAAATAGCTATAATGCTATTTTAGCTCTACCCAAATACCAAAAAGGCCATGCAGCAGTGGAGGCATTCTTATAATTTTTAGTTGAATTGCTAAAGTGCACATCTATCTATAGATGTGCACTGTAGCAGACATCTAAAAAAAAAATTAATTTTTTATTCAAGGCCGGATTAAAATAACACTACATTGTTTATTTTTTTTCATTTCTTTTTTTCTCATCTCACCGTGCTCTCTCTCAGTGTCACTCTCAAGCTCTCATCCCATCTGAAATTTCTCTCAAGCATCTCTCAAGCATCCCGCCGTCCCAGCATCTCTCAATTTCTCATCCCATCTAATTTGCAGCATCTCACCGTGCTCTCATCCTATCTGAAATTTCTCTCAAGCTCTCACCTCTCTGAAACTCTCAAGCTCACTCTCACCATCTCACCTGAAACTCATCATCTCTCAATCCATGGCCGGCCCTCCCCACCAGCTCACCTGAAACTCAAGATCAAGCTCTCATCTCTCAAGCTCACTCTCTCAAACTCTCACCTTTCTGTTTACCGCCGCCGCCGAAGCTCGACCCACCAGCCGTCCCAGCCGCCGATCGCCTCAAACCCACCAGTCGTCCCAGCCGCCGATCGCCTCAGAACGACGCCGTCCCAGCCGCCCATCTCTCTCAAATCGCCTCAGACCCACGCCGTCCCAGCCGATCCACTTCAGGTCAGTTGTCTCTCTCATTTTGTAGTGAATTTTTTCATCTTTTTTTTTATGAATTAGTGAATTTTTTCTTCTGGGTGTTCGTTGTTTTGGCTTAATTTTTCTGGGTTTGTGTCATCATATAATGTTATGGTGTTATTTTGTGGTGAAAAATGGTGTGTTGTCGGCAAAATTAAAAAAACCTTTGTATACACTTGGTGTTATGTGAAAAATATAGCTATGTGATATGGTGTGTTGGCAGTTGGCACTATGTAGGATTGTTTGCAATGATGTTGAACTATGTGAGGTATGTGATTTTTGATTTGGCACTATGGGATTTTTTTGCTATTTTTGCTGGGTATAACATCTGAATGGACAGAATGTATTTGTATTGGAATGTATTGGGAATTTTCTGTTTGCAGGAATTTGTTGTGTGGTTTTCTTGTAATAGAAGTTCTTGTGGTCTCTGTAATTTGTGCAGGGAAGTTTACATTTTTTGTTGTCTCTGTAATTTGTTGTGTTGCACAAAACCACAAAGAGAAGCACACAAAAAGGATTTCTTGGTCATTTTAATGAAATTAAGCTACATGTCAAATTAAGTATTTATGCATAATCATGTGCTATTGTTATAATTCTAAGTGTTTTAAGTTTTGATATAAATGTTAGTTTGGGAATTTTCTGTGTGCAGGGAAGTTTATATTTTTTTTTTCTAATTTTATGGAGTCACGTAGGGACACAGAGTTACGTAGAGACCTAACATTTATCACGGGTATCATGAACGGGGATATAGAAATTGACTCACAATTTTTGGGAACGTCTCAAAATACTCCTGTGTCAGTTTCTGATTCTCCATCTCCACCTGCACCTCAAGTTGAAAATGCCTCTTCTACAAAAGGAAAACGAGGCTGTAGCTTTAGTGTAGAGGAAGATAAACTCCTAGTGGCAGCATGGCTCAATACTAGTGTTGATGCCATAAACAGTAATGAACAAACACAAAATACCTTTCATCAAAAAGTTTGGGAATATTTCATGCAGTACAATACATCCAGTACCACACGTACTGTTATCTCCTTGCTAAGTCATTAGGGAGCGATTAGTGAAAAGATAAATAAGTTTGCCGGGTGTATGGCTCAAGTTAACGCACTTCATCAAAGTGGTATAACCGAAGAAGATAAGGTATAAATTATATTGCAATAGTGTTAACATGTCCATTCACCAATAGTTTGAAGATATTAATCATGTTATATTTCTTTTAATTTTTTTTAGATTACCAATGCGAAGGCTTTGTATTTAGAGAAGCACAAGAAACCCTTTCTTCTTGACCATTGTTGCTCATGTTAAAGGACCAACCAAAGTTTGCCGATCCTAACAATGCTAGATCGAGATCATCCGTGCCTCCAACTCCGGAGTCAATATCTATTGGCGAAGGGGATTGTGGGTCCGGACTTAGTGACACTTCCAATTTTGAGAGACCTATTGGTAGGAAGGCCGAAAAGGCCATCTGAAAGAACAAAGCCACCGGAAAAGATGTAGGAGAATATTTGACCAAGAAATTGAAATTGCTTGAGGATGTAACTCGGTTGGAAGAGGAAAAAATGTTTATTGAGAGGGAAAAACTTGCAATTGAGAAGGAAAGTAGGGAAGAAAAACTTAAGATTGAGAAGGAAAGAATCATGGTTGAGAAGAAAAAAATTTGAGATGATAGAAAGGTTAGAGGAGGAGAGAATCATGATGATAGATACAAGTGGCTTGATCGGAACACAAAAAGCTTTTTATGAACAACTCCAAGAGGAAATCATGGTAAGACGAAGTTCACGTAATTAATGGGTTTGATTATATTTTGGATGTAGCTTAGGCTTTTATGTATTTTGTAGTGGCTTATGTAGGCCTTTATGTATTTTGGTAGTAACTTATGTATTTTGTAGTGGCTTATGTCACTTGACTTTAATCTTAAACTAGATGTATGTATTTGTGTTGTGACTTGAAGTGCAATCTAACAAAGACTTTGAAGTGCAATCTTTTTTATCTTTTGTTAAGTTCCATTCGGTCTTGTGATAGGCATTGATATAATTCTTTGATCCAATGAAACTATTATTTGATCCACTATAAGTGTTACAACCACTATGAGTGTCTATTATATATCTTGCTATTATATCTCTTACTGTTACAGCCACTATGAGTGTCTTTGATCCAATTATTTCTATTCATTGAACATTCCTAGTATCATATGCTTGGTTTTGAGATGACAGGTCTTAAAATAAATCTATGAACAATGAGCATTCATAGTATTTCCAAGTTGTTTGTTTTTAGATGTATGTGTTTGTGTTGTGACTTGTGCGTGAATTGGTTATGTTCATTTTGTTGTGGCTTATGTCACTTGATTTTAATCTTGCATCTATAGTAATAATTGATTTCCAATTGTCTTGAAAGTTGCATCCATGAATCACTATTTGTTTCGCAAGTTCCTTCTTGATGACTCAGATGAAGATGAGATAATCAAAGAACTTGTTATGGAAACATCACAACCTAAACGTCGTCGTTCTATCCGACGTAATCATTTGGTAGGCCATGAGAGACTTTTTCTTGATTATTTTGCTCCCACACCAATATATCCACCCGCTTTATTTTGTAGGAGATTTTGGATGAAACGTTCTCTTTTTCTCTGTATTCAAGTAGAAGCTCATAACTCTTACTTTGTTCAAAAAAGAAATAGTGCCAAAAAACTTGGTTTATCTTCATTACAAAAGATAACTGCTGCACTTAGAATGCTTGCATATGGAGTATCGAGTGATTTGATAGATGAATATGTGCGGATTAGAGAAACTACTGCATTAGAAAGTTTGAAAAAATTTGTTACTGCGGTAATTGATGTTTTCTCTGATGAATACTTGAGAAAGCCAAACAATGAAGACATTGCTAGACTGTTAGCTCACGGCGAATGTCGAGGTTTTCCAGGTATGTTAGGTTCAATTGATTGCATGCATTGGAAGTGGAAAAATTGTCCATCTGCATGGAAAAGTCAATATTGTGGTCATATTCATGAGCCTACTATTATTTTAAAGGCAATAGCATCATATGATCTTTGGATATGGCATGCATTTTTTGGGTTACCTGGGTCAAATAATGACATTAATGTGTTAGAGCGATCTCATGTATTTAATGAACTTGCTGAAGGACGTGCTCTTGCAGTACATTACTCAATTAATGGTCATGACTACACAATGGGATATTACCTTGCTGATAGCATATATCCAAAATGGGCAACATTTGTGAAAATAATCCCAGCTCCACAAGGACAGAAGTATAAATTATTTGCAGCAGCCCAAGAGGCATGTAGGAAAGATGTTAAGCGTGCATTTGGAGTGCTTCAAGCACGTTTCGCAATTGTCCGTGGACCTGCACAATTTTTCCATCTTGAAACACTCCAAAAGATCATGAAAGCGTGTATAATTCTCCATAACATGATTGTTGAAGATGAGCGGGATGATAATGAAGTGGTAGACTTGGATTATGAACAAAATGATGGAGTGGATAATCCTCCTCTGCAAGTGTTACGTGAACAAAGTGATGAATTTTTGTCATACATTGAAAGGCATGGACACATTAGAGACCGAGAAATTCATTTTCAACTCCAGTCGGACCTTATTGAACATTTATGGCAATTGCAAGGTGAGTCGTAGGAACTTTCTTTTTTGTATGTTGAGAAGCATTAGTCATAGGAACTTGTGCGAGTGTGTGAGTTTTATTGTAATTTGATTTGAGTTATGTATTTGAGTAAATCTATGGACTACATTGTCCCTGCTATAATATGTGTTCTATTTTATATGTTTTCTTATAAAGTTCCTCCATTTCATAGTTCACATTGTTCCAAGATTGCTTCCGAACAATTGAGACGATAATAGGCTATCATGATAATTGAGAAATTGTTTTAGTAAAAAAAAAATGTATGAGTATAATTTGGGGTTAAAAAAATCACTTGTTAACACTAGACGATTATTTGCTATCATGTGGTGGCAGCGGCGGCGGCGGTGGAAGAGTCAGTGGCGGCTGCGGCGGCGGTAAAAGAGTCGGCGGCAGTGGCAAAGGCGGCGGTGGTGGCAAAGGCGGTAGCGGCGGTGGTGGTGGCGGCGGCGATGGCAACGGCGGCAGCAGTAACGGTGGCAGTTGCAGGTGGTTGTGATTGTTGTTTATTGTAGTAAATATATTATTTTATTGTAGTGGATATATTATTTTATTGTGATATTTATATTATTTTATTGTGTTAAAAGCTAAAATAGATCTACTACTGCAGCATGTATGTAAATAAAATAGATAAAGTAACTTTTGGTGGAGCTAAAAAGCTAAATTTTTAGCTCCACTGCTGTGGATGCTCTAAGAAACGGTGACATTTCAACATTAGTGGAACGATGCCATTTTGATCTTCTTCCTCAGTTCAGGGTTTCAAGACTTCCTCTATTCTTCTTAAGTGCTCAAGGTTGATTTAGTTACAGAGATTGAAATAGAGCCTCAATGATAACTGTCCTCCCTTGAAATCCGGAAGTTGTTACAGGGTTGTTATAATTCAATTATGATAGAAGCTCTTAGAAGGTTCTTGATTGTATCTATTTTTGGTACTATAAATAGAGGTTAGTGTAATGTATTTTACTTGAGCTTGTACAAATCACTTTTCATCATTCAATAGAAATCTCTCTCTGTTTTTCTTCTTTCTTCATCTTTTCTATTATAGCTTCCACCATTGTTGTCCTTTGCAAGCTCTAAACTCGCATCTTGAATCAATCATGACTCGATCAAGGGTGAATCCATATTCTAAAGACTTTCTTCTCTTGAGCTGGTTTTTGGACACTTGATCTTGTACTAGTGATTTCACTATTACAACTCAAACAAAATACATGAAATCAAATTTGCCTACACTGAAACTTGACAAATATCAACATGCCCAATGATTATGCCACGCTAGAGGGTCATAAACTTGGAGGTCAAAGCTAGCACAAAGCTCTTACCAATTAAAAATGATTCAAAAAGTGTAAATTTGGTAAAAGTATTTGCTTAAAAGGATCATCCATTTTAGCATAGTTTCAAAAACCGATTTGACTAGTTGAACAAGGTTTATGATCAAGAACCAACCACCACCACCAGCAGTCCAATTTTGAAAAATCTAAAAACTGGGAAAATGTAATTTTGCTTTCAAACCACTTGATAACCAATTCACAAGTCAATCGATAGGATTTGATTTTCTTTTAAGGGATTTTCCCAACAGCAACCAAACAGCCTGAAGTTGTTGATCTACTTCGTTAGAAACCCAAGCCAAATATCAATTCGATTTGTTAGGTTCTGAAGATTTAGGATTAAATATTTAAAATCATATTTTATTTGTGTTGGCAAACCGAGAACAAAACATGTCTAGTCTATGTGTTAGGCAATGCTTAAAGGTGTAGGTTTCAAGCTTCAAGTTCGAATTGACTGCAGAAAAGGGAAGTCACATTCTGCCAAGCTCGACCGATCGAGAATTAGGCTCGACCAATCGAGAATCGCAGAAATCAGATTCTATAGAATGTTTAAATAAGGCCTAAGCACGCGAAAACGTTTAGGATTTCATTCTAACTTGTCCACATATAAAAGGGAAACTCTAGCTACATTTTTTAAACTTTTGAAAGACTTGTGTGTTACTCTTTGTGAGATCTAAGAAGTTTTGTATCTTCTAACTACACAAGAGTCTACCGGAGCAAGATCTACAATCAAGCGATGGTAGAACCTAGTTGCTGCTACAAGATCATTACTGATGGTGATCTGAAACTTTTGAGTGAGATCTCAAAGTTACAAGCATGGGTGCTTGTGTTGCTATAAATCCAAAGAGAGAAAGAGTCCATAGATTCGGAACTTGCATATGGTCGTGTTAGTAAGTTACTACATGAGGAGCAATAGATTTAGGGTTAAATCTGATTATAAAAACTTCGATTCTCTTATAGTAGATTTGTTTTACCTTGAGGATAGTTAGGTCAAATCCTCTCTAGGTTTTTACCTTGAAACGGTTCATTTCATCGGTTTTCTTAAGTCATCATATCGTGGTGTTATTTATTTTTCCGCTATTGTGCATGATATGATATATGCTTATTTAACCTAGATCTGAATAATAAACCTAATAATTAACTTGGTTAATTAATTAAGTTAAACAATCTAGTTTAAGGGGTCTAAACGAACAAACATGATTTAATTAATTCTATAAATAATATTTGCAAACCATACTATATGTTTATCTATTATACATTTATACTGGTATAGAATTGCTTCTTATTCTCTTTTCTTACAAGTTACAATATGTAGGAGGAAAGATATACTAGTTTATCCATTTTTTTTGTTTGTTTGATAGTTCAATAGTTATAATGGGGGAGAGAAGATTTGAATTCTTAAGGTCTTAATAAGAAATACTAGAAGATTCATGAAGCTCAACAGCCATTTTCTAGTATTTCCTATAGAAACATCTATTGTTTAAATTCTTTAACCCCCAACTACTAAAATATCAAAAAAAGATATACTAGACTATCCTACTAGAATTATTTATTGTACCACATAGAATCATTTTATACTCGTATAAAATTACATCAATTTAATTATAAACATTCTTTTAGCTTGAAAATTTATTCAAATCCGTAAAATATGTATATATAAGTCAAAAAAAATATATATATATATTTTTTGGAAACTTTAAACCAAATAAATACATACAAATGTATTCTTTACCATATATATTTTATTCCGTATATTACTAACTAGGATCATATTGCCTGTACATTTGTACAATATATCAGATCCTTCCAACTTTTCAATATTATTCACAATAAATCTTCCAAAGAAAAACAAGTAAAATCATTATTCTTTATGATTTAGCAAATCTTATTAACTAAAAAGCAAGTGAACAACGTAACAACCCAAATATACACTCACCAAGCTGCCAACAAGGAACAACAAAACCAAACCCCCAATTACACAGCCCAAAATATTTAGGTAACACCCAATACAATAATAATAATCAACTAGATCACAAGTTACAACTAAATTTTCAGCTTTTTCAAAGATTTATATTACTAGTAGACAGCTTTGAGGCAATATAACTTTAATCAAACTACTTTTTGAATCTATCTATAAAACGAAATAGAAGAAGAAGGAGAAAATGAAAAAGAAAAAATTCCTTTATATAGGGCTTGCGAAGCTGACGCTTAATTTTCATTGCAAGTTCTTCATCAAACTCTTCATTTCCCTCCAATATGTGAGACATGTTCGACATGATCTCCTCTTTTATATCATTTGGCAGCTCATTGCTATGAATCCACAATTCCAAATCGATCTCGTCCTTTAGATTTCACATTTTGTATAATCTCCTCCAATCTTTGTATATCCTCCTATAATTTTTTAGATTCTAACTGCAAGTATGTCTGTAATATAACAAGTTCAGTTTGTCTAATACTCTGCTAATAATACAATGATGAATTTAACAGTTTTTCTTAAGGAATTTCATTAAATTTCTATTAGTCATATTAATCAAGAAACATGTACAGATTTTATTTGTGGACAGAATCAATCAATCAATTGCAATTAAAGTTTCATATTGTGGTTCATGTCTTAATTGCTTTGCCCATGTGGGAGATAATTGGATCCCATCAAAGCCACATGTCAACCCAATTTTTTTCACGTGGCATTAACACTTAACATCCTTTGCCTCATGTTATTGTTCTAGGTTTTTGCAATTGTTGACCTCACCTAAGTGACATCATCCAGAAGACCTAACCTATTTTGTAAATTTCCCATCATTTCTCTTATAAATACTCCATTTGTTTCGAAATAAAATATTTTTTATAAAATGTTCTCTCATTTTTAAGTATTTGTTTATTTATAAAATATGGTCAAACTTGTAAAATATTTTTCATTGACTAAACATGCATCCATGTGTAAAAGCTTGTAAAAAATTTTAAACTTAAAATCATGAGCATAAAACATTTTACATCACCTTCATACACATCTGAGACACCCCACCCCCACTCATCCCTTCTCTTCTTGCAAATCTCTCACCCTACCTTCTCTTTTTCTTGCACAAAGACATGGTCGTCAGAGCTTTGGGGTTGCGGTGGTCATCAAAGTGTTAGGTTTGTGCTGCTCGTCAAAGCTTTGGGGTTGTGATGGCGAAGACCCATCGTCGATCTAGAGCTTTGGCCTCAAACGACACCATATCTGCTGCAACCTCCAAAAATAACTACCATTGAATCTCTCACACAAGGGCAGAGCTACATGCTTGAGTCCAAAAAATTTTTAAATATATTTATACTATATATAAATATATAAATATTTAACATTTTAATAATTAGCCTACAAAAATAGGACTTGGTCCCCCCAAATATTTGAGTTAGTCCAATGATGTTCTTAAAAAAAATTTCCAATTGGTCTAGTAATTATAGAGATTCAGAGATTTTTTTTTTTTTTCTCATTCATTTTTTTATTGTAAAATATGTTCTTATGCTGTTAAAGTTTTGGATCATTCATGTCTTTGAATATTTTATTAGTTCAATTGAAATTTTTTTTACTCACTTTAGTAGACAATTTGGAAACTTATATTAAAAATGAAAATTTTAAAGATTCACTACGAAAAATACTAAGTTGTGTGTGTGTATAGATGTCTATATTTGTACATGTGTATGAAAGTTTGTATAAGCTAATAAATTTCTACCTAGCTACTACGTCCTTCCTTGCTCTCACGTCACTGGATTGGTGAAGCTTTAGGGTGGTTTTCCAAAATAATCAGCACTACACTGTGGTTTCTCTCAGATCATTGATTGGTGGAGCCTTGGAGTGGTTTCTTTGTGGCTCTGCACGGTGAATTCTCTCATATCCAGATTGCTCTTCTTACTTTTTTTTTATGAAAAAAAATTGCAATTAATTTGTTGTGGATGATTTATGGTTGACAAATTTGAGTTTGTTTATTATTCAATTTGAGAATTGAGTTTGGCTTTTTGAGAATTTTGAGTTTGGGACTTAGGTATGAGAATTTCTAGTTTGATTCATGGTTTAGTTTTGATTGAAATTTGAGAATTTGAGTTTGATTTTTTGAGAATTTTTTAGTATGGCTTTTTTTATGATTCAAGGAAAAATACTTTCATTTTACATATATCACCCCCAAACATTTGAAAATAATTTCTTGAGCATTTTTAGGTACATAACCAAACACTATAAAATGAAAACATTTTCAGTAAAAAAATTTACATATAAAATATGAACAAAGTTTATCTACAAAATTGGATATCTTTTTATTGGAGGTGAATTTTGACAAATCCACCATTGAATTACATTTTCTTCTTATATCCTCCATGCTCTTGCATAATTTCTAAAAAAATTAAAGATTAATAGCTATGTTATCAATAAATTATTTAAATTGTAAATTTTTGTAGTTTAAAATTATGCATAAAATATAATCTTATAGATAATATAGTAAATAATATTCAATTGGCACAAAATTTGACATGTGTATTAAGAGTGTAAAGAACATACAATCCAATGATTATATTTTGACGAAATATGTAATAATGTTAATAATATTGAGTAAAGTTATAACTTTAAACTGCAATCAATTTTATAACTAAATTTTATCCATAATTTATATTTAAAAATGTTTTACCGCAAAACGAAAGAGGTGTATGTTTAAGTTTAGAGCCACACACATTAATTAACGCACAAGCAAACGCATACACTTCGAAATAAATTAGCATGCTTAGTTGCTTACACATACTGATCAGAAGATTCAGAACCCATGCTAGCTTAGATCGCACTCAAAGACCACCCCTTGACCAAACTCAATAAGCCACCCCACCACAAATCGAATAGTACCTCCACAAGCCACCACCATCAAAGTTCGAACTCAAATTCAAACCACACAAATCTTCCAGCCCATGTCGTGAATCCATGCCCATCATTGATCCAGAGAGAAAACAAGTTGCGAAGAAGGATAGTCGAAGAGAGGAAGGTTTGAACAAGCAAGGGAAGTGGGGGTTTCGGTTGGGATAGGAGAGAGAGAGAGAGAGAGAGAGAGAGAAAAGTGTCTACCATTAGGCCCAAAAACCAGTTGTCCAATAAACTCAAATGTCGCTTATATAAGCCCAATTTATGATCATGCCACCAACTTGGGCCAACAATCAAGCCCACATCCAAACCCTAATCAAAGCCTAGATGCTCATCCAACCCAAACTCATAGAATTAATCTAAGCCTAAACCCAGTGAATTAATCCCAATCCCAAGCAAATAGAAATAATCCAAAACCGTTGATGCTCATCCAAAATTGCCTTTGGGTGTAACCAAACTTTGTAAAAATAGAACTTGCTCCGTGCCCCAAATCTCAAGTTCCTCCAAATTCAGCTGCTTGTTCATCATAAGCCGAAACAATAAGAAAAATTATGGTGGCGTATTCGAACATATTTGTACTCTTGCTCGATCCAGTGCCCAGACGTTCCTGGCAAAAGGGTATTCCCAATCCCACAGTATATGACAAATTCACACAATTGATGAAGTCTTACCTTGAATCGAGTGAGATATTATGAAAATACATATATTTCTCGATTTACAATTTATTTCATGGTTGAGGTATGTAATGTAATTTCCCGGGAAGACATTTCAACTTATTATTGGAAAATGTGTTGTACATTTCATATGTTTTGAAGATAAAATCACTTTAATATTATTATATGTGTGTTTCTTTAATTAACAGAGTAATTGTCAATTTCTCAACAAAAAAAAACAGAGTGATTGTCTATTTTCTTTCCAACATGGCATGATATTATTTTTTGTGGGATTATAGATCCCATTAAAATAACAAAAATAGGGTTGCAGGTATGGTTATTATCCCAGCTTACTACAAAATCCCAAATTGACATGGCATAACATCACTAGCAATAGTAAAGCTTGCTGTTATTTAAACCCATAAAATAAAACTCACAAGGGCTTCCTACCACACTAAACCACAAAAATTTCTATATTTTATTAAAATGGCACCACCAATTTATATTGAAATATGCACGTGATTTTCTTAAGGAGTTCCATTAAGTCTTGATCAACTAAACAAGAAATGTGTCCATCTTTTATTTGTGGATAAAATCAATTGCTATTAAAGCCTTATGGTGTATCCCCAAGTCTTGGGGGATGTTCAAGGCTCCCAAGTTCAAGTAGTAACCCAAGGGGGAATGGGGTAGATTTCAATCAAAAGAAAAGTTTCATGTTGTAGTCCATGTCTTAATCACTTTCTCCGTGTGGGAGATTATTGGATCCCATCAAAGCCACATGTCAACCCAATTTTTTTTTTTTTTTTTTTTTTTACGTTGCATTAACATACTTTGCCACATGTTTATATTCTAAAGTTTTTTTTCCCAATTGCTGACATCATCTAAGTGACATCATCCAGATGACCTAACAAATCCATGTTTCTCTTATAAATGAAAATGAGCCACATAAAATTCAATAATTGATCATTTAACAATTGTGAAATTGTAAAAATAAAAAAATAAAAGTATTGTATACATAGTATTGCCGAAAATCTCGAGAGAACAAATCCCAAGGAAAAATCCTATAAAAATAAAAAAAGACTTTGATCCTGCCGTTCTTATCTTCCTAAAATCCTAGTTCTCCTCATAATTAATCACCATCGTCCTTACCACAAAATAGAAAAATCACCATCAGAAATAGCCACTACCCAGCAATTACAACAACTACAACATCAACGTCGCAACAACAACAGACCCACAAGTAACCCCTTAAATCCCTTCTACGTACATATCATCTCCATCACTGCATATATACATAGATTCCCACAAAAAGCACACACCCACATACACAACTCACACATTGATTCACGCACATAAACACAAAAGCTCACAACTACTTTAATCTATTCCCACACACGCATATACATTCCATAGTTCCATATACATTAGCATGCTTACACATACCCATCAATGCAGACACTAGCACACTTAGATCACACTCAAATTAATCAGGCATGTCCATCATCATGGTTGTCCAACACAGGCCATCAATGATTGGTGCCATTAAAAAATCAGAGCCCAAAACCCTTCAACCTTTCTGCCATAGGTAAAATATATTAGCCCAGAGACAGAGAAGCCACAAGCCTAAACCTTGGGCCAAAAAACTAGTTAGTCGAATAAACCCAAATGTCTCTTAAGTCCAATTCAATAACCACTAACTTGGGCCCGAAAATCAAGCCCACATCTAAATCATAAACAAAAGCCAGAAGCTCATCCAACCCAAACTAATAGATTTAATCCAAGCCCAAGCAAATAAAATAATCCAAACCCAAGCCCTTTTGAGATTCAAGCCCAACTCCAATGTCCCAGGTCAGACTAGGCCTATTTCTGGTGGGTTAATTCAATCAAAGCCTATAGGGCCATAGGCCCTCAAATAATCACAAAATTAGTAAAAACCAAAATAAAGAAAAAAGTAAACCAAATTAATTAAACATTAAACAAAAAGCGAACCAACATGCAATGCATGCAATCTATTCCAAAGATGTATGAGTATTGATGGGGAAGGACAAGTGTAGCTCGTCCCTGAGTTGTCGTCCACAGAATGCAAGTTACCACAACATTTGGGCCTGCCCTACTCGTCCATTGTATCATTCATGGGATGTCTTAATCTTTTATGAGAAGCTCGTCTAGACTAAGGAAAATCGTCCAAATATGGACGACCCTTCAACACTTGGGAATATTTCTAAATGTAAGATTTATCTACAAGAGCTTATGAATCGGACCACGTGTAACCATTTTAATATATGAGTAAGATTCTGATTCATCGCTATAACTTCCTGCCAAGTACTTAACTTCCAATGACGGTTGTAGAAGATGAGAGTAGATATCATAACTTCTATAGCGGTTGTAATAGTTAAGTTTAAACCTTCAGACTTCCACAAATATGGAAGAAGTTACAAGACAAGTAACCACTCCAAAGCACACTATATAAATACTCATCCTCATCAAACGAAAGTAAGTTCCACTATTTTTGCCAAAAAGAAAAAGTTGGAGTTCTTGAGTTTAAAAGAGAGAAACTAACTTAAGCATAGGAGGGTTCTTGGCCGGTCCACCCCGGTCTCCTTTGATTTTGTTTCATTTTTCTTTTCAGACCTTCCAAGAGATTACCAGCCCTTTGAAATCCGGAGCATTCAGTCTACTGATTTTCTGTGCATCATCAAGTATGATTAGAGAAATACATGAGAACGTGAGAAAACAAATATTTATTTTAGAAATAGAATTTAATTCCTCTTCATTTTAAAGAATGACTGACAAGTGACAAGTAAATAAATGATTGACATCAGGTGTAATACCCTAGATATTGCACATGATGCAATTGCTATGAATTTGCAACTATCAATCTCAACCATTGATTCAAAAAAGTTAAGAGAAGTAAAAAGTGAACGTTAAAAAGGTGAAAAGTGAAAAAATAAAAAATAAAAAAATAAAAAAAAATTGTGAGGAGAGATGGGTGAATTGCACCGGATTCTAATCCAGTAAACAGAATCATTATCCTTTGACCATTTTGTAAACCACAAATTCCACGTTCAGAATATATAGTTACTGTTGAGTCCTGTTCGGTCCATTAGGTCCCATTCGGTCCAATTCGTTCCATTTGGTCGTATTTGGTCTATTGGCCTCATTTTGGTCCTATTCGGTCCATTTTGTTCCATTCTATGCAGATCAGTCTATTTCAGTCCATTCGGTCCTGTTAGGTCTTTTCGGTCCCATTCAGTCCTGTAGGGTCTATTTGGGTCTATTCGGTCCATTTCGGTCTATGGTTTTTTTCAGAGTCCTAGCCAACAAAAACAAACAACAACCCAACCAGCTCCTGCCACGTCATCCCAAAAAACAAAGTAGAAGGTCAAAATCGTCATTTTAAGTCATAAGAGAGTCTCTCCCCGAAACCTCGTTCTCACCACAAACACAAACAAACCAAATAAAAAAGAAAAAAAAAAAAAAAAATTCAACTCCAAAACCCCTATCAAAGATGTGTGAAAATGCAAAGACAAAAAGTCTTCTCGACAGAGAGCTCATCCGAGCCCAAACTCATAGAATTAATCCAAGCCTAAGCAAATAAAAATAATCCAAACCTAAGCCCATTTTAGATTCAAACGCGACTCTAATGTAACCGAGGACAGACTAGGCCTATATCTGGCAGGCTAATTCAATCAAAGTCCATAGGCCCTCAAATATCACAAAATTAATTATTCGAAATAATGAAAAAAGTAAACTAAATCAATTAAACATTAAACAAATACTAAACCAAATCAAGAACACGCAACGCAATCTAATCCTAAGATGCATGAGCATGAATGATTAAAAGGTATGGAGAATGCACATGCACGTGAGAAAGCAAATATTGAAAGCACATGTTGAAATTTTTGCAAATCAAATGATGTATGAAGATGTTATGTCATGTGATTAACTCATAATTAAGACATATCTACACTATTATCACTAATCTATTCACATGGATCTAAAAATAAGCAAAATGTGTTCAACAAAGCATATTCCATATATATTAACTAATATATATTAACTAGATCTACTATCTTAATGCTTGAAATCATGTTTTGATGTGATGTATGAACATGCAATATGATGATGACACAAATAACATGGAAAAACAACCATTGATGATGGTTGTCTAATAGTCTTTTTTATTTTTATTTTTATGAATAGTCTAATAGTCATTGGACTTACTTCCAACTGGTTTGGTAAATAGAAATCGTAGAAATTAATTTCTTTATTAAATTTCATAAAAGACTAGGGTGAAAAGACCAATCAAAATTAATTACAATATTCTTATGCATGTGTGCCTATGGCAAAACTATTTTTTGACCAATCAAAATTGTTCTTTGATAATGTCTAGGTCAATGCCATATTTTGAACTCAAAAAAATGCATTTTTCCCCTTAATTCAATAATAACTTTATGTGATGAGAGTTTTAATGTCAAGATCAGTTATGGAATTTTCTACTTATGTGAAATTACTTCTTCTTTTTTCCCTTTTTACTAAAATGTTGAAATTTTTTATGATTGCAAGTGAGTGTCCACACTCCACAGCTCTTTTGTTTCAACTCATAAAAAAAATGAAGATTAAATAATAAAAACCTCTACAATATTCAAATTTCAAAACAATTAAAACAAATACTTTGCCCCATACCCGGGTTATTGCCTAGTGTGTTTATTATTCTACATCATAATTGTCATTAAGAATCCAAACTCGCAGCTATTCAAGAAAAAAAAAAATACAACAATAATAACAACTGGCATTTGGCAACTTTGTCACTACTCACCAGAAACCAGGTGTATAGATGTTTTTGCACAAAATGATACGATGGAAGAGCTGCGAAACAAACTAGCTTTTTAACAACAATATCAGGCACTGCTGGATTTTGAAGTATTCTTAAAGAAGCTGAGAGAGCAAGTATTTTTAAAGCAGCTGAAAGAGCTTGATAGGCAGTTTTTGTTCGCCGAAGCCAACTGATTAGACTTTTCATTCTTCTTTTCAAGGTGGTGGCGTCGCCATGCTGCTTGAATAGAAGATGCCGCTTGAATAGAAGAAACTTTGATTTTCCACTTGGAAACTAAAGTCCTCAAGTCGTTGGCCATTAATGCAAAGCCTTCAACTTTTGTATGGGTTTTGGCAGTTTCAGTAGAGATTGGGAGTTCTGAAAGGTTGGGTACAAGGAGGCCTTCAAACTCCCCATCTACAAGTTCTTTTTCTTTTTCTTTGCTAAATCCCCAATCTAGAAGTTTTTGTCCAAAGAAATTACCTTTCTCTATACACTGAGCCCTTGAGGTGACAATCCCCTCACCATTACTGGTTGTGATGAAGTTCCAAACAATGCCTTGCGTGATGAAAAGCATTGCATCAAGTGGTTCTCCCTCCCGAACAATATAGCTCTGCTCATTGTAGTACACCGGCTTGAGATGGTCGCAGATCAATTGCAATAGTTGTTCATTTTTTTCAAGCAAAGGCACCTAGCTTACAAACAATGGAGAAAAATAATGAGAAAACGACCAATATAAAATGATTAAAGTCAAGAACTAAAACATACAACATGTACCGGACCACTTCTATCGTATTGTTTGGTATACTTTCTGTTGATGCCCATTTTTGGCAAAAAGACCCAATGATAGAAAAAGCCCAACAATATGAAAAATGTGGAGAAAGAAAACAGTAAAGTAAAGACCATTGGGCCAGAATAGCAGGAATAATAGTCCACAGGCCCACAAAATAATAAAGTGGCCCTAAAGAAAGCAAACGGACCAAAGAAGCCCCAAAGAATGAAGTAGTAAGCCCATGAGAATCGTAAGAAATGGAAAGAAAGCAAAAACGGGCTGGATGAGCCCAAAGAAAGGAATTAGTAAATGAGATTGGTTCGAAGGCCAATAAACCCAAAGGTAAAAGATGTGGCAATTAGGCCGGAGAAGTCCAAAGGATTTAGCAAAAGCCCATGGGAATGTAAGAAGTAGAAAAGAATGAAATGGGCCAAGAATGCCCAAAGAATGAAATAGACCGAGGATGTCCAAGGAATAAAATGGGTCGGGGAAGCAAGAGATGTTGTATGAACTGGCCCAACAGAAATGCTGGGCAGTAAAAACTAAAGGAAGGAATAATATATAAAACTGGCATGGCAGACACTTCAGCCCACAAGCCCAAAAGTAATAAGGTAAACAAGGGTAAATGATATCATAGTAGGAACAATGCAGTGGCATGGCAGGAGCACCAACCAACCCACAGACAAGGGATGAAAGGAGACATGGGCCGAATTAAAGAAGAAAAAACCCACACCCAAGCAATGCTCAGCCCGAAGAAGAAATGAGATGCAAAGGATGAAGACCCAAGAACTCATTCACGCCACAGGAGTTAAACAAGCACCAGAGCGTGCAGCAGAGTTAGACAAAACCTATAGGCAATGGCAAACACATGAACGCCAGAAAAGCAATGGACTCGTATGGAAGTGGAGCACGCACACAAGACTCAGGCACCACCTGCCTGTACCCAGCCAATACAAGGGAGGTGCGCCACGGGTCAGAGGTAAGAGAGGGTGTGGTCTGGCGGTGGGGAGAAGGGGGAGCCTATTTTGGGGTTCCCGCTTAAGCTCTTTTGGGGGAAATGTCCTGCTAAGATGATATCTCACCCAAAAAAGGTAAACATGAGCTGGAATCACTAGGTGCATGCTATAGAGGTTGGTAAGGGATAAGCCCAACCCTTATCCAGATGGGAGTGCCAAGGGAAGTAAAAACAAAACAAAACCACTTTTGTCTAGGAATGAGGGATGGCACGGCCAACACAATGTAGTGGTGGTGGCTAGGCAGCCGGCAGACCGGTGGGTAGTCCTGGAAGGACACCCACAACAGGCCAAAAGTAGTTAAGGAGTAAAAATAGTAAATCCCGTCACGGCAGGCAGTATAAAAGGCCATAGACGTGCACAGTAAACAACAACGTAGGGGATAGGGAATAAACAAGAAGAACAGTAACAACAACGAAAAAGAAAGAAAACAAGAAAAACAAGAAAACCGAGAGTGAGAAAGAAGAATATGAGTGATAGGAGTAGAAGCATGCACCAGTAGGCTATCCACTTTTCTCCCTCTCAATAGCCCACTCTCTAGTAAGTCAAGAATCTAAGATCAAGCCACTTATGTCCATTTTTCCAAAGTGAGTAACCTCTACAGCAGGAATCCCCTCTGAGGTTACCCACATTGGAGATTGGTTCCCTTCTTGGACTTGAATCTGCCAAAGAGTCAAGTCTATTCATTTAGTAGACTAATCTTCTTTTCTTTTGCCATGGTTGATTAAGGACGAACATAACTTTTTTGCTATTAATCTATTCTTGCCGTAATCACGTGGTGATACTTTTCCTTTGTGGAACCGTCCAAGTATTATTGTTGTTAGTAGAAAATATTTTAGTTAAAGTATTTTAGTTAACCTACTGTGTTGTGTTTTTCCTGCTATAACATCTTGTAACAGTACTTCCTGCCGTGAGCACGTGATACGCTCAAGACCTCTGTCAGAGTGTGTCGACACAAGAAGGGCCCAACTTGTGCACAAGCTGGCCTAGGGTGTCTTTCAACTAGGCCAATCCTGACTCTCCTACCCCAGAATCACAAGGTCGTGATACAGCAGGAGTAATCTAGCCCAAGACACAAAAAGACACACCACACTTTCTTTTCAGCTTATTTGTTAATTTGATTTATGTAGATTTTTTTAACAGTTTACTTCTTCTTTTTAAATATAATACTATAATTGTACTTTTATTCATTTTATTGTTGAAGCAAAATAAATCAAAGAAAATAACTATCATATGAACAATTAGGCATGCTTGATCAAAATTTTAAAACGAATCTTTCTTTATGTTTATATTGAACTTTTGTGAATTGTCATTGATATAAAATTACTGATGTTGGATATACATGCATGAGTGAAATTTCACGTGGAACAGTAATGATAAGAATGAATGGTTAATAACTTAATATAACATAACTGGGTTTAAACTCATGAGCTTAAACTTTTGGGTTAAGTGGTGTCTCTATAAGTTATATTAACCCCTCAATTGGAGTCTCCCCAATATGTTATTTCCCCAACAATTAAGTATACATTTTAAAAGTTAGCATCTCTTTTGAGTGGAATTTGTGGTGTACCTTTGTGTCAAAATCGCATCCCCTCTTAAGAGTGTGTTGTGTGTGTGTTTATTTCTCAAATATATATATATATATATACACACACGCGCGCACACACACTTGATATTCTAAAAACTTAATTAGTTGGTTTTTTGATAATATCTTATAAAATTATTAAGACATATAACATAAGTATAAGTGTGCTACTAAATTGAAATATGATAAAAGAAATAATATAATTTATAAAAAATTCTTTTAATTAACCTAAATTTTTCATTCAAATGTGTAATATTTGTGGAGCATACGTCTACTTACATATTGTCCTTTCCCTCTTTTATGCTAAATCTCTAAATGATTTTTGAGACTTCAAAACAAATGAAATATATACTTATTCAGTACCATATATATAAATATATATTTCATTCTATATATCACTAACTACCATCATATTACTCCAATCGAACCTTTTTTTGAATTGTTAAAAAAAAGAAAGTCAAAAGAAGAAAAAAACTTACTTTCCTTAGAAAGGGCTTACAAAGATGGTCCTTAATCTTCTTTCTAAGTTCCCAGGGAAGATGAGGAAGCGGCTTCTCTGCATCAACATCTTTCTTTTCTTCCAGTATGTGTGTTATGTTGGACATGATCTCCTTCTTTATATCACGTGGGAGTTTGTTCCTATGGATCCACAAGTCTACATCTCGTTCTTTAAATTTCACACTTTGTATAATATCCTCCGATCTTTGAGTTGCCAATTGCATGTATGTCTATTACATAACAAGTTCAGTTTGTGAGACACTACTGAAATTATTATTTGTCTTTAAAAATTTAAGTTAATAGAAAATGATGAATTTTATAATTAGATCATTAATATTCTAACACCTAACAATATGTATGAGAATCATAAAAGAACAGTTTTGTGCCCCCATACCATCTCATGCATTAAGCTGCAAAGTTTAACCTTAAAACAGATTTTGAGCGCACAATCTGACAAGATTATTTGTTAAATGAAAGTTTCTTGGCCTTCAATAAAATTATTATGCCAATATACATAGTCAAGAAAAAAATAAATGCAAGATAAGGAGGGCCAAGAATACTTACAGGAAAAATCCATAAATCAACAAACAAAACAA